>WAAD01003959.1:132777-152766 GCA_013389945.1 Fregata magnificens | reverse complement strand
AATACACAACAAAGGAATCAAAAATGCAAGTTTGTTTTTTCCAATTTCTAGGTTTTGGGTATTTGCTGTTGCTAATCATAACAGTATTTTATCTTTACATTTGCAGATAATCAAAAGCAAGCTTCATCACTTGGCATGTAAGTAACGCATGCATGATACTGGTGGAATAGCGCCTGAGGGTTATAACAGTTTCGTCTACCATACAGACCTTTGACACTTGAGCTGACAGCTAAGTGTCAGCAACACTGGGTCAGCAGCCTCTATGTGGACCAGCACTTAAAGTGAATGGGCTCCGCTGTCAGCAAATATTTGTGTAACCAACCGGCAGAGGAATGTTTCTCTGCAGGAGAGAAAAGCTCTGGAAGGTTTGATTTCAATCCAGGCATTGGAAGTCAGCAACTACTGCGTGCAGCTTGCTTTGCCCCAATTTCTCACTCCCCACTCACCCCCCATAGGATTCATCCCCCTAGATGTAACACCTGTGCTTCTACTTCCTTTCTGTCCCACCTTCATTCTATTCTCCTTATTTTTCCAGTCAATTTCCAAACTACAGATTTCTCCTACTGTCAAGTAGCTTCTTTGCCTGCCATTTTGGATAGCACTCTAACCACTCAGTCTCCTGCCTTGCATCCAAACTTGTTTTCCATTTGAGGCTCCTTGTTCAGTTTGTATCTCTTCCCAAGGAAGTTTCAACACACAGCCCATGTTGCCACTGGTTTCCAGCTCCGATTTCCTTCTTGAAGGAAGCAATTTCTTATCTAGCAAGAGTTTCACTGCGATCACTTCCTGTTACCATTTCTTGCTCCAGCATGTTTGGAAAGCACCCTGCCTTCACACCAGATTTTTTTCCCCACTGACACCACAGTCCCCAATCCCAAACCAATTTTACTCTTCTTGTCCCCGCTACATTTGAATGGAGTGATTTACTCCATTCAGCTCTTTGTGTCAGTGAGAGGAGGTATAACCAAGACAAAAGAAAATCTCCTTTTTAAGTTGCATGCTCAGACCAAACCGTAGCCCATCCCAGAGCAGGCAAGGCCACAACACCAGAAGCCCTTTTTTTGCATAATACAGGGGTATGTTTCAAATGTTTTAGCTGTGAAGCTTAAACAAGCCTCTAAGATGCTTAACAGGCTATTTTTTGAAAGGGTAATAATTTGGGACAAATTTATGTCTACCTCCACAGGCATAACAAGCAAAAGACACTTCAGCCAAACTGAATTCCTGTTCCAANGAAAATAGAAAAACATATTCTTTTTTCCTTGAAGTGCCCTCCTTCCACTTAATCACTTTGCAGAAAATTTCCAAAACTCCGTTGAAAAGACATTTAAAACTTAAGGGGTGGGGCTGTATATTTATAAGGAAGGACAAATTAGAAGCAATAAAAATCTGGTTTATAATGGAAAGTTTTGGCCCATCGTAATGTTAAGATGGGTGATATGAGAGCCATCCGCAACGTCAAAAAACACCTCATACAATGTTTCATCAGATACAGTATGTCACTTAAGAACAGAATCAGTACTAAAACTCAAGACTTCCTCGTCCAAACTAAGCAGAGTACCAGTTCTGTATCAGTGTCACCTGCCTGGCCAACATATGAAACCATGGGGGTTTTTTTTGTTTCAGACATAAGAGAGAAAGCAAGCATTATGCTCTTCTTACTGGAAAGCAGGGAAGAAGGCATTACAGATTAGGACATCTCATCCATTTACCATCTTGAGTGTCTGAAATTATACTTTTAAATAAATCCTGACTGTCACAGGAAGTAAACATAATGTCAGTACATCAGCAATTTCAGCAGTTAGATCACCCATTCAGATGTCAAAGCATAAAATGAGCAAATTAAGTTAGAAACACTGGTCTTAGTACATAGAAGCAAGTAGCTAGCAATCTAGTCATAGGCATAAATCAAGTCTTCCACTTACTGTGGTGCCTTAGACAAATCTCTTAACTTTCCTATATATTTTCTGCATTGGTAAACACCGCAAACCATCGCACTCATCCTACAAGAATATTACTGAGGATTTAATCTGTGTTTTCAAAAAGCCCTAAAAGTTTCAGATTAATATTACTTGGGGACTACTGAGTGAAACAGTTACACAACTGAAAAAAATCTGTGATCTCAATCTCCAAAAACTATCTACTACTGACAGGTCAGGCTCTTCTGTACTGAAACAACATATACATTTATGTTCCATCATGGTATATGGTACTGTCACTTCATGAAACATTGTTTGAACGAACGGTCCCAATATAGCAAAAACAGACTAACAAAAACACTAAAGGCCATGATTCCCTTGAGTGCCAAATTTAATTTGTTCTAATCTATTTAAGTAATGTTTCTACCAAAAATTAAATCCTCAAATGATTCTCAATTGGGTGGTCTAAGCAGCTTCAAGAGCTAATTGAAAAATGAAGTCAGTAATTTTTATTGGGGGTGGGGGGAAAGCAAGAGAATCAATTCATTAATTCAAGACCTCCACAGTACTATTTGGAGCATAAAAAGAAACTTGGAAGAAGCAGCTTGACTTTTCACACTAGGTTCACAAAGGGATTTTGGCACTTTTCACGGTAAGCATTTGGTGGTGGTGGAGATATTTTTTACCTCATCATTCAAGGACAGTTACTTAGATATGGAATCCAAATATTGACACAGTCATTAGCCTACAGTCTTCCTAAGCTGGTCTCCCTCTGTTCATATCAACCTGTTTTGTGTTACATAAAACAAGTATCTACCAAGTCAAAGATGAAAATGTTACTTCTCTAAGGTCAGGGCATGAACCTGGGAAGAAATACACCCATATTGCATTACTTCCTCCACCTAAGACAGAAGTTGTAAGAGAAGTCTCTTACACCCAGGCAAATGCCCCAAACTCCAGATTCTATATGCTGCCAGCTCTTCTCTCCATGTGATGGATCAATAAACTCCTGAGAAGGCTCAGTGGAGATGTGCTTGCAAAGCTCTGGGAAGAATGTGGAAAGTGACAGACCACACCTGTGGCAAAAAAAGCTGACCTTATACTATGACAAAGGGGACCAGAAGGGGGCTTTTAAGATAAAGGGTTATAACAGTTGGGGGGATTGGCTGACTCTCTTTTGTGTATCAGCTGATTGTGTAAATGTTTGTCCAGCAGAACAGCAAGAGTGTGAATGTCTTCCTGAGATAACTAGACCAGCATGGGGGAGCATATATAGGGCTCAGCCCAACCTAGAGTATGAAACCTGGACAACTACCCAAAGAGCTTTTAAGAAAGCAATAGGCTTGAGCTGGCTTAAACCCCCTTATGCCTTCCCAGTGACTGGGGATGCCCAGCGTTGTGATGGTGAGCATATCAGAGAGACCTGTAATGAGAATCACATTTGTATTGTGATCCAACCGCTCTGTCTATGCTACTTACTTATTTCTATTCCTAAACTACTTCTCAAACAATAAATAGTTTTATATTCTGAACAACTAAAGGGAACACTTACACAACTTTTTACAAACAACTTCCTCTTCTGTCCTTGCAAAACCTTAAATTAAAAGGAAATCCCCCCCTGCCCCCCCCCCNNAATCAAGTTCTTAGAACTCAAGGGAGATATTTATTGATCTTCTGACTGCTATGTTTTCCTACCAGATCTAATTCTTCTTTAGACAGAAACGGCCAAGAAACAGGATTTGATAGCATGGGTTTTGAGCATATTATTTCAGTGATGTTACATTACACCTATTACTGTAAACAAAATAATCTGCCCTATTTACTGTGTCAGTGCAGCCCACTCCCCTTCTCAGCTAAAAAATCCAGCAGAGAACACTGGCGTATTTAGTCTTTTTACCTCACGCCTTGCCAAAATGGATCAAATCACTAGTCTGTCTCTTCCAATATCTGTTCTTCCACTATGCTAGAACTGGGCATGTTCAATTATCCAATATTTCTACCTATATCATGCAACATCATGTGCCTGAAACAGAAAGAACTTTCTTCGTGTTAAGCACACAGTGCAAGTTTTCCATTGGATTACTTTTTTTCTTTAGCTTAGAAAGGAGCACATTCCTCTCCTCTCTCTTTCATGAAAATATATTCCCAGGGTCTGGAAGCCAAATTCTTCACTGGTACAATTTCACTGAAAAAAAAAAAAAAAAAAAAAAAAACCAACCTAAAACAGAAGCATGCCCTGGCAGGAAAAAAAATCCACTGTGTTGAGATGAGTAACAAGCACAGCAAGATAGTCCCCAGTTCAATACCTGCACTATATGGAAGTACAGAGCAAGAAAACCTTTCTGTATGATAGGAAAAGCCTTATATTAGTTAAAGCAGTTAAGCAGTTAATAAGTGTAATTCTAGCAGGGTTTCTCTGACAACATGAGCAGAATACCTTTGTTCTCCGGTATTCTGCTCGTGTTGTCAGAGCACATATAACACATTCTGCTTACCAAAGCTTGCTTAAACTTTTGACAATTGCAAAGGCATTTTAAAACTCCCTATCACACTTTTAATCCTAAAATGGACTGGACCTTTAAACAGATACAGAAATCATGTAAACTCTTCTATTCAAAGAACAACCATTAAATGGACACCATCACAGATTTTTGTGACATCGTAAATGTTAATTATTTACAATACACGGAAATAAAAAATGACTGATAGTTTCATTAGTGACACTTTTTTGTTTTGTTCTTTTCATTCCAGTCTTTTCATGCAGCAAAGGGCAGATACAAAAGGAAAGTGTAATTCTTGAAACCAGTATTTCACCACATTTTATAGACAGAGTTTATAAGAACAAGAAAATACAGGGACTTGTCCATGGCCACTAGCACTCCTAGAAGTCCCTATCAGTTAAAACACAGGTCTGCACACTGGAAGACCCATCTCAACACTGAACACTCAACAAAGTTTAGCAGTACCAGTCTCTCTCATATTCACAGTCACTGAGGATCAATCAATGGCCCATCATTCACAAATAGTAACAACTAGACTGGGAGAAAAGGTGGAGAAAAATCAAAGCTAACTGTCATTGCTTAAAGAACAGGTAATAGAGTACTTCTCTGATCATAAATCTAGCAAGCAAGCATAGTTGTAAGTTTCGTAAGACAAGTTTTTCACATCAGTACTTGTGGTATCTCCTAATCTCTCACATCCCAACACACACACTTTGCCCTCCTGATTTAAGTGCTGCAGCACATGACTTTGTGCAGTCAGTCATGTTCTTACCCACCTAAGAGGACTGATGCAGCATTAAAAGACTCCCTCCACCAGTATGCAGACCTGGTTCACAATGGAACTGCTCAGAAAATTGTGCCAGCACAACTTGCTTAGGTGACAAAGCCCTGGAACAGGGATTGTTGGAAAAGTGATACAGAAACCCCCAGCCAGTTAAAGACTGTCTTGTGAAACATTAGGCTAATTTTCATTTCTTGACTGTGATGTATGAAAAAATCTCTTTCACCTCACTTTTGTCTTTTTTACATTGTTTTTCCCCCAGATGGCCATTTCTGAGAATTCCTACAACAATTAAAAATCTGGCAATGCTTTCTGGCATGTTCAGATATGATGACATGCACGTTATATTCAAGATGATGAGCCCTACAAGTCTGATTTTCCTGGCTCACTGTTCTAGAACATGTGCAAATGAAAAACTTCAGTCCTTAACATAGCCCTCTGAAATGGCCATAATAAAATACTTCCAGGCAGAAACATTCCTACCTCTCTACCTTGCAAAGGTAGCTTTGGACTAAGCCCATACCTACCACTGATGACATACTGACATTTACTGAGGAACCAGAATGATTTTGAGAAGATCAAATTCATCGTTACCCTTCATTATTTAGCATCAGCTTGAGATAACAGGTGATCATTCATGTAAGAATAGAAATCCCTGACAGTAAGGAAGAAAACTGCAAGGACACCCAGGGTCAGAGAGTATAAATCCTTTCTTCCTATATGCATCATAAGAAAGTTGTGTTTGGTGTCACAGTTCTGAAAGAAAACAATTCTTCCTTAAAATGTGTGGCAGCTGTTGACATGCACTGTTATTAAAATATGTTTCTATGATAATAAAGCAAATGTTTGAACTGTTTTTTCTACTAGAGATGTGTTTGTCTGAGGTATCTAATGCTGGGGTGGTCACAGTCACCCACCTCTAAACACAGCTACCATTCCACAATCCCCTCTATATAGTCTATAACTGACTACTAGTAATGCTTATGGCTCAATAAGGTTTAACATCAGTCGGACTGGCAAGTGATTGGTTTCCACAGTGAAAGAACATCAGAAACAGTTTTCAATGGTTCTGAGCTCAGCACCTCCAGCAACACAAAATTCTCTTCATGTCTAACCACCTTCCAGTCCTTTGCATACAATGCAGTTTCTTGCCCAGCTCTCACTATCGAGTTACAAACCAATTCCCCAACTCTGCAGAGGAAGCAATGGCTGCTCTGGCTGTTGTTAGTAGCAGGAAACAGGCCAACTCAGCAGTGCTCAACAAGGCACCTTGCCAAGGCCACTTGCCTCTGCTCCATCACTCCCAGAGCCATTGCTGCACACCACAGGAAAAGCTCTTACAGTAAGGTACACTGCTGGACTAACAAGTGCCAGGGGACTGCTGAAACAGTCAGCCGGAAGAGAAGGTGGTGATGTTCCCTGCTGTGTGATAGAAGACAGTCTTTAGGTGACTCAAAGATGATTCAAAAATATTAAAGAGTTTTGATATAGGAACCATTTCGTAGACGTAAAGCCCTCCCTTATAATGGATCTAGCTGATAAGAGTGTTCTTCTTACCATTACAATGAAAACACAGGAATTTGTTATCCAATCTTACCCTTTTTTCCCCAGCTTTCTCTACTGGAAAGTTTTCTGTAAACTATCCTGATTCCTCCATGTTTATTTCCAATGCCATCTAACTCTGCCTGAGAAAAAAAATAAAATCAAAGATCACAACTATATGTTACTAGTTTACACCAAATTAGAAATGAAGGACAGATCATACAAAAGAAAATCAGATTTTGCAAGATTAAAGACTTAAATGAAATAGTGACGAGTATTGCAAATTTCAGGCCCACACAGGAAACCCAGATACCTACACCAGCACACCAGCAACCTTTACCAAGTTAAAAGAATCTATCTTCTAAATACTTCCTCTGCAGAAAAAATGAAGACAACAGATCAGTTCCCAGATGTCATCCACCCGACTTAAGAAAAGCCAGCTGACCATGCACAAAGTATTACTGTTTAAGAACAGATGACTATTATGTCCTTTTTATTCCTCACCTAGGTGCATCACTTGCTTTTACATTCCCAAAAGAAAAGCCAAGAAAGTCTTAGGAAAAGTTCACACTTTATTTTATGCTTTAGGACACTCCAATTCCACTCACTGCAGCATCTTTAATAGTTGAAAGTACATGAAAGCAACTTCCCTTAAAACTATTTTCCTTCACAGGACAGTATCAGAAAATATGGAGATTCCAAAAACCTATAAGGAATTGGTAAGTTGTTGGCTCAGTTCTCTCCAACTTCTGCTATTCTGGTAGCAAAGAATTTTAATGAGGATATTCTTGTATATAATTTTAACGAATGAAAGATCCAAATTTCCCTAGCATGTTCTTCACCAATGAACAGTTCTTGAACTGTGTTTCCCGGCAGGTAAGGTGTGTAGTCTGTGGGGAAGGTTACTGCTAAGTCCTAGACACGGATGAGAAGAAAAAGAGTGCTCTATTCAGAAAGAAGAGACAACCAATTAATTATCTTTTCTCTCTTGTCCACTAAGCCTCATAGCATGCTTATTCCCTACAGGCTTCCTCCACCTCCACCCCCATCCCACCCCGCACACTCCTGCTCACAAGCTTTAATTTGTCTAGTTTCAAATTCCCCAAGCCTGTTGTATCACTGCACTAGCAAACTTAGACAAATAGTTTAAAATTACATGTTTTAACAGCACTCACTGTTAAGACTTCAGATGTGTGTCTGAAAACGTCATGCAGAGTTTTGTTAAATTACCTGCTACGTTTCAAACGAATATAGGAATTGCCAAACTAGATCAGGCAACTAGCCATTTAATTTCATAATCCAGTGCTTTTCTTACAACAGTAAATACCAGATGCTTCAAAGAAACACACACACAAAAAAATCCTAAAGCTGACACTATCAAGCATCCCAACCATAAGAAAATTCCTCTGTTTTAAAGTATGCCTTGAAGCTACAACTAAATCAACATAAATACAAGCCATTTCCTAAAAAAGCAACCCCATTCTACCCTGCCCTCACGTACTAGAGCTAGCAATTGTGTGACCACAAAATGGGTTGATGCAGCAAGCTATTCCAACAGAAAACTGTTAATTATTTGGGCAGAGTTAGTGTTCCATTGGATTAGCCAACTCAACTCACACAAATGCCAGATCCTGCAAACGAGCAGAGAATTTGGTCAACCTTTTTCTGAATTAGATTAGCTTAGCTACAACATGAAAGCAAGCCAAGAGAGACATGAAGTCCTCATACAAGGCAAGCAGCAACAGCAAGGCTGGAAAGGGACAAGAGGAACACAGCTGCTCCGTTCCGCAGCAGATCATACTAGACTGGCTTAGCTTCAAGAATTTAGCTCTTAAGAAACTTAGGTTACAGCCACACCACAGTTTGAGCCAGTTTAAATCAGACGAGCTGCAATATCACCCTCCACTTTTTTCCATACATGCATTCCTGTTCATTTCTGTGCACCAATGTTGTGCATGTCCGATTCAGTAACCATGTCAGCAGGTTCACCCCCCCCAAAGAAGCAGAAAAATGTTGTTTTATGCAGCAGAACTTTTCCACTTATTTTAACTCAGCTTTTGCCTTGGAGATCTACAGAGTACTACTGCCAGCGTGCAAAGGAAACAGGAATGCATGGCTCAGGTAAGCAGGCACTTACTTAAATAAGGCATAAACCATAGTTATTTTCAAAAACTATTTGTTGAACTTAAATTATTTCCAAAACAGTTTAAACAGAAATCAGTTTAAGAGTTTCCTTCTGAACTTAAAGGAAAATCTCTAATTCTACATCTCTTAACTTGCATTTACAATCATTTTTGGACTCATGCTGCGTTGAGGCACCTAACGTGGATCTTGAGCTGCATGCAGGTTCATCGTGTAGCCAGTAACACTGGGGCTGTGGTGGGATGCTTGGGATGCTGGGTCATCCCAAGTTTCAGCTGCAGAAGAAAAGGAACCAGCAGGGACTGCTAGGGCTACACTGTTGGCCTGCCTGGGAATCCAGCCACGCTTCCCATCCAGCCCTGCAGTACAGCAGAGTAATGCCCTAGTAGTGACTCCTTGGAGTCACTACTGCTGCGTCCACTGACTGAAACAACCCCATCTCTCCCTCTGGCCACGTAAGGTACACAGCAAATCTCATCATTCTCTGACATACACAGATTTTGTCAGAGTCTCAGCATCGCAGAACTTTGCCACATGTGTCTTTGGCTCCGAGCTTCAGTGATATTTACATCAATGTGGTCTACTGTCAAGGTATACACCACGTAATTGGTGGAAGGGCCAATTTTCAATTTTGGTATGTATTCCACTGTTCTGCTCAATTTTCCTAAGTTTAGAAGTGTCTTTTCCACTCTACCTCTGTGAGGTAAATCATTTCAAGCTTTTTAATGTCCTATGCTGAATTTTTGGTCTCTGAAGTCTTCAGCCATCTTCCTGACAGCCAGCAAGTCCACAAAGAAGTATCACTGATGATATCATCTACAAAAATACCACATTTTTAAAGTTTTAAATAACATCCTGTAATTTCCAACTTGACTTTGTAAAGTTAACATTCTTTTAACAATTTACTTAAGAAATTGACTAGGTTTTAAAAGGACAAAAAAAAGCTCTAATCACAAGTGTGAGTTTGTGAAAACCTGTTACTTCCTCCAATACCATGTATTACCATCAGAGTTTGAGCCCTGTATTGCTAAGCTTTCAACACAAATAACGGTGGAAGTGGAAGCAAAAGCAGGTTATTATCCACTGAAGATACATTCTCTTCATCAACTCCTCTATGTTTGTTGTACAAAATTTTACTCAACCTGGACCCCTCGCTCAACAGTAGAGAACAGAAAGGGTACAGAATGCACTACCTCCTGTATTTTGTTCCAGGACACCTTTCCCTAGGCCAACTGAGGACTTTAACAAGGAGAATGAAACACAAAACATTTGCTTGTGTCCTCTACCAGAAATTTGTATCAAAACATGTGGGCAAGCACTAGGAAAATGAAAACTGGCAAATTAAGAGGGAAGATTTTTCATCTCTCTCCAACAGAAAGAATTGTTTGTTATAAGATAACTCCCACCCCCCCTCAAAAAAAAAAAAAAAAAACCACCACAATTAGCCAGTCCAGATTATTTATAAGGAAATTTCTATCCGCAATCTTTCAGCATTTTCATCTCACTCCTTTCCAAAGGTCAGTTATTTACATAGTTTTGAATGAACACTTTGTACGAAAATAATTTCGGGTTTTTGCATTCTCTTTCCAGTCATTTCCTTAATTTTTCTCATTCTTTTACTACACATTCCTCAGTATTAGTTTTCCCACTTGCATACTTTATCTTTTCTTCTTGCAATAGATGCAGCATTAGGAGACATTAAATGGAAGAGAGTAGAAAGGCCCACGATTCATGCTTGCCATATTTAATTCCCCAAAAACACCCAGAAGACAGGAAAGAAGAAACCATCACCAAGAAATAAAAACAATACTGAAATGCTAAAGGACCAATTATGCATCTTAGAGGCTACAGCTACAGTCCAGGATGGCTGCCTTCGCAGAACACGTTGTCCAAAGGACAGCACGCTCAGAGCAGTAAGACATTCAGACTTTCTGACAAGAAGTTGCCTTGATTTGAAGACATCCTACAGAATTTCAAATCTCTGATAAAAATCATAGACACCTCAGAATAAAAGACAAAATACGTAAATAAAAGTTTAGTAATACCGGAATCAAAAATCCTGTTTTCCCATGCATTTGTTTTATGCTTGATTGATTCATGCTACAACAAGGTACAAATTCTGACCAAAGTTCTTCCCCAGAGTCAGTTTTAAGATTTCCCTCCTATATAGATTCCCCAATAAGGAACAAGGTATAAGATCACATGGCAGCCTCTTCTTTAGGGCTGAGGGTACTTTTATATTTTCTTCCCACACAGAATTAGTCTAATACAACTTCCAGAAATGTAATTTTTCCCTGGATCTCCAGTGATTTTTTTTTTTTTTTAACTGATATATGGGGAAGAGAAATGGAAGAGGTAAAGGTATAAAACAACACTGCAGTCTGCTTCCTTTAGGAAATCCAAATTAAAAAGTTGAAAAAAAAATTATAATAGTGTTATACAGCTTGACATTGGTGGTATTAATATTCTTCCTATAACATAAGCTTACTAGCTACAGAATCATTTTACTTAATATTTCTAACACACCTTAACATCTTGCTTTTCCTCTTTAATCGCTACAGGAAAAAAAAAAGCCAACAGGAAAACAGAACAGAAATCTTACAGTTTAGTTTAAAACACTGTAAGTTGTAGTAGTAGTTCAAATTATTCTGATGCACATACTCTGTTTTTCAGCCCCATTCTTTTTTGGTATATCTGTAACTATGCATCCGTTACAGTAGCATGCTTTAGTTACGTCACATTATTACCTCTAGCTCCATGACAATTTGTACCATCCATTGAAAATTCTTTTTAGTTTATTTCAAATGTGTTTGGTGTCTTGGAGTCAGAACACAAACAGAAGAAAAAAGTCCCCCTGAAGCTCTTAAATGTGACCCATAAACTTCAAGTACCTATGGAAAAATGAAACTCCGTAATTTCTTCTTAATTCAGAGGTCCTATAGTCCTTATCCTGGAATCAACAAACTAAAGCAACCCTCCTCTCTCTTCTACAGAGGGAAGGCAAAAATAGTTCCAATGCAAATTAGCAAAGTTATCAATTAAATTTGATTATCACAATAAGTGGTAAAGAACATGATATCATGTACATCTACATGATTTAGATGATATATGGTAGTCTGGCACACATGGAATTCATTATTAAAGAGTACAGATGCTCCATTTTACAATCTTTTCCCAAGTACCCTTTCAGCACATTCCCAGCCATAGCTCATTCTCACCAAGATTTCCATCCTCAATGGTCAGCACCACTTCATCCATCACCAAGGCCCGGAAATCTAGCTCCTCTTCACAGCACTTGGCCTTCAGTGCTCTCAGGATCTCCTGCTGAGGGTAATCTTCTCTGATGCGACGGTCTGTTAAGAACCACAGCCTGGGAGCAACTGAACTGCACATCTTGGACTTGTCTTGCAACCTTCAAGGCTTCCTTTCAATGGAACTTCTAGATGGTGGAGAAGATGAGACTCTGTTAGAGTACCTAGGCTCCTATCTTCATGTTCCCCACCATACCAAGTCCTGCTCCCTTTGCACAAGTCAGTCCTTTTCAATGGAGTCCAACTTCCAACCTCCAAGTGGGAAAATAATGTCTATGCCTAATCTGCAACAGAAGTAACAACAACAGACACAAATCCATTTACATTCAATGGAATGTAAATGCTAAAAATCGGGTCTTGGTCCTCATCCTAGTTTCATCCACAAGAAGTACACGCTTGACATAACTACTGGGACTGTTAGTACTGTCAAGAAAGGGGGATGCTACTACGAGGCATGCCAAGGACGGAAAACATTTTGCATGGCCATCTCTGAAGGCCAGAATTTTAACTTCACGATTCCTTACAATTGGAAATAACTCAGCCCCTCTCCTAGGTACTGCTAAAACACTGGTGACAGCCTTGATGTATCCCTTTCCACCATATACGGAAGACAAGAGTGCTTTATGTTAAAAAAAGCAGTCCAGAGGAAAGGAAGAAATCCATTAAAACAGAATATTCCACATAGGTATTTCAAGACTGATTTGCTCTTACAAATACTTCACATCTACTGTGAAATATATGTAGTGTTATCCAGAACATATTAATGCAAAAACCAATGGAACAAGGAACATCAACAAAATGTTAAGAATACCGAACATTAATACATGTAACCTAAAGCAAAATCAAGGTTTGAACCTCAAGCGCTGGCCCCTTCTTGCTCCAAATTTTTTTTTTTTTAAATCACCTTTATACATGAACAGCACTAATGAATGCAGCACCAAAAATAGAAAAAACAGTTCAAACTGAAGAATTTCAATGGTGTTAGAAGTGATAACAGCAAGGTACTGCTCCCTTTGCTTTGAATACAGAGGATTTGGACTATTTTTTACTATATACTACAATATTTTAAAAGCTGTAAAACAATTACAGGTACGTTAAGGGACTACTCATTTACACTCAAGAAAAACAAGCAGCAGCATGGTGTAGGGAAAAAGAATTCTGGACAAAACCAGCCGTTTTCTGTGACACATTTTAAACTTTCATATTAAAATAAAGAGGTGCAAATCATTGTTTTCACCAATATAGCTTACATGAGTTTCAAACAGAATTGAACTCTGGGATAGAAACAGCAGTTTTGCCTGGTAGTCCTAATGACAGGACCTGGTGTCAGCAGAAAATGTAAATGCAGAAAGACCATAGGTATACCACTGCTTTCATTTCATATTACAAAGAATTTTAGTTTCTGCAGCAGGTCTTAGGACAAAAGGATTGTTTTGCTACAACCATTAAGAACAAGCCAAGGTTTTTTGTAATTAAAAAACAAGTTTTCTCCACTAGTACAGCTTTTTCTTAACAAGAAGTTAAAATTTTAAGTGGCCATTTTTATTCCTGGTACCGAGAACCATAATGACAATAAGCAAAGACTGTGACTTTTTTCCCATTGCTTTGGTAAATGAGGAGCAACAATAAAGCCAAGGACTAAAGTTCTTCATACTAACAGACTGAAAGACAGCAGAAGCGAGGGAAAGGCAATCACAGATGCAGACCAGCCCTTGACAGCAGTCAAGATGCTCAAGGTAAAGCGCGAAAAGGAGTGTTTGCTCCCTGCAGGAAAATAGGTATGGGAGGTTGTAAAGAATATCTTTTGATATCTCAAAGAACCCCTTTTTTCTTCAAAGCAGCTGAAAGTGAAAAGGGCAAGATGAGGCCGGGGCTTGCAATGGCTGACAACTGTCAGATCCTGCCCCACTTTTGGCTCTCTCAACAATGGATTTCTCCACATGGTAGTTTACAGAAAACTTCCTGGGACAACATCCTCAGCTAAGAATTGGGACAAGCTATATTTTTCAGAAATGGCACTGCTGCGGCACAGTTCAGAAGGCTTCTTGTCAATTTACCTTTATTTCTGCTATTTGCATGAATGACTGGGGAGACCAAACAGCCCCACCTACCGCCTCTCTTTTGAAAAGCAGCTCTACCTAACAGCCTAGCCAATCTCATTTTAAAAGAACAGCTACAGAACATTGAGTACATAAAAAAAATATATATACTAGACAGACTTTGTCATAATTAAAAACACCAAAAAAAAAAAATCAGAAGTCCTTGCAGATTTTCAACCTGTTTGGGTTTTTTGGTTTGGGTTTTTTTGGTTGGTTGGTTGTTTTTTTTTTTTTCCCCCCTCAGTACTGGTTCTAACAGTGGTGCAAAGAAACAAGTATTTTCCCTCCAGCAGCCTTCTCCCCATTTTTGCTTGCTACTAATCCTTGATTTCTTTGCTAACAAGGACCTGCTCCCATTTTTCTCAAATCTCTTTTCTATGTGGCCCCACCTCCACCCCCTTAAACCTGTAGAGACCATGCCATCATCTCTCCCTGATTGCCATTTCAGCACTTTCTTTCTTAAAAATCAGCAAAGGGTTGAAGAAAGAAAAAAGGTATATCCTTTTCTTTCCTCTGTCTTTCTTCTATTTCTGAAAGGAGCTACAGCATCATCAAGAATAGCCATCCAGATATCTCAATTAGCATGTTAAACCAGCAGGCACATAAAAATGCCTTGGGTATGGGTATTCATCTCCCTCCTAATACTATGTCTCATTTCTTCATCATGAGGCAGGCAGGTAATAATCTCAGGTCTGGAGGTAAAGATTAAGAAACTCACTTTACATCAAGCTACAAACCAGCGGCAGAGGCAGAAACTAGTAATCCTATCAGTTCCTTGACCTCCAACCCAACTTTTTTTTTTTTTTTCCTTACACACACCTGGAGAAATATCCTTTTCACACTAGCATTCTGCTCCTAAAAACAGAATCCGCTGAACAGTTTCAGCCTCTCCCTATAATCTCTATTTTGATTGTGTAAGAAGTCTCCCAGAACACAAAACCTGCAATTTACCCTATTAACCCAAACATCTTAACAATCCCTCCCACATTCTCAAGAAAATGGTCTGTAGGAGGAAAGCTTGCCTTGCAGTCAGATACACAAGAGCATTAAGCTCTCAAGTTGGATATGATTTCCAGAATTTTTCCCCGAAAACCAGCTCCACCCATTTCAATCTAAAAGACATAGCCTCAGACAACGCTGGGTGTGCATGGAATATCTTCCTAATCCATGAGAGCATCTATTGCAAAGTAAGTATCGTATATGTAAGGGGAAGAGCAGACGTTTAAATGTGTTTAAATGACTGCCTGAAATGCTACTGCGGTCAACGTAAGTACAATCTTTCAGTAACTATTTAACAGATTTATGAAATGAAAAGGAAAAAATCATCATAAACTTAACTGCATAGAACAGACTGGGAGAGGTAAAAGGGCTGCAAAGTAAAAGCGCTATGATAAAAATCAAACTGTGTGTCATGCCAGCCAAGTAGACACTGCTGCTTCTGCTTCAGAAAGACGCTGTGTGGAACAGATTCTTAGCAATTTTAAAGGCAACAGAACGCTCACCTCAACTTTGAGCTGTGACATCCCTGTATTGCTTAAGCTAGGCTTTATTCTGGCATTCACACAGCAGCTTCCTCTCCTCCCCATCACATGCAAACGTATTTCCTCCTGCATTCCCTGAATCTGTAATACACCTTTAGCAGCTGTTCTAACAAAAGCATTCACTGTGCTACTTTTCTACTTTACATCATATGTGAATATGTTTTATTGACATAACAGGGAATTCAGCCAATCAGATCAGCTGTCCAGACAGATCTGGAAATCTTCTCTGAAGACCACTCTTTTTCCCTTGAGGGGTCCTCTCTTCACAGAGAGAGCCTTAGAGACCTGTCTCCAGGAATGGGAGATTGGTCTCCGTTGTCCATTTACTCCTTGTCCTCTCTTCAACACCCAAAAGCAGGAGAAAAATGGACTAGTCTCTTTTCTTTTTCAGCATGATGTATTTTCCCCTAAGCTGAAACAAGAAACCAGTTATTAGGAGATACTAATTCATTTCTGTATTATTGATAAATGTGTACCATAGAAGATAATCTAGTATGCAAAAAGATCGTTCCATATCCTTTCTATTCAGAATGCAACTACTCAATGCCTTTGTAAATTAAAAAGACTAGGTTGTTTCTTCCCTATGGGAATGACAAATGCAATCCCAGATGTTTTGTAGCATTACGAATCAATGCCATCTAGATATCTCGACTGCTCGACTTGTGATCTGATGTTGTAGCACACTCCCATTGCCTACAGTGCAATCTGGGAAACAAGTTAGCGGAGCAATTATTGCCATCAGCCCCTCCCAGAATTGCTTCTTTTTTAGACCCTGGCTCAGACTCTCAGCCTCAGTTACAGCACTATGCAGCTAACACAACTCCATGGATTTCAGCAGTTAATAGAGAGGTAAAACCTAATCTTAGTTTTAGCGTACCTCTAGGCATGCTTAATCCCTACAGCTCAATGATAATAAAAATCTCGTGGAAGTGAGAAGGAAAGAGCAAAGAGACTGACAGCCACGATTGCCGTGGGAAATGGAGAACTAGGAAAAATATAGGTCTCACCTCACTACGAGTAACACTGCACCTTCGCATTTATCATTAATGCATATCCCTTAATACTCATTTGCAGAACAGTGTTATTCAAGCTGGAAAAGGTATTTTGCTTTCCTTTTTATCATAAATTAGCTAAGGCTTGGAACTGAGTACACACTTCCAATAAACCAATCGTCTCTACCGCTACAGCAGTTTCTAGAATGCTATTCTGGAGGCCACACCTCAAGACACTGAAGACCTAAGAAGTTGGCAGATGCTCGTAAGTTATCTCCTTTAGGAGATACCTCAAGGCAGATCTGCATTACAAAGTCAGTCTTACGTAGCAGACCGCTTAAACAGCTAACGAAGGGTTGTCCAGCATATGACCCAGCATATGATCCATCACACGCTGTCATGGAAGTCTCTGTCTCATCTTAATGAGAAGAGAGCAGTATTTGAAACATCCCAGAAATATGACTTTCTATGTCATAGGGAGAGCAGGTCTGAAAACAGTTCAAGAAGCTGTTTCAAGTATAAAGCACAATTAATTTTTTTTCACACAAAGATACCAGAATGATGATCATCTAAAGAAAACCTGAAACAAATACATATGGATGATTAATATAACCCATGGTGATATACACAGAGATAAAAACTGACATCTTGAACTGCTTGTTAAAATTGCTTTAGAAAAATAAATCCAGGATAAAACAACTCATTCCTGACACTGCTGCTTCAGGGTGATGCTTAAGGACAACCTGAAGAAAAATTCCTCTCTTACCTACCAGAGACTAGTTTTCCTAAAACTGTCACATAACTGTTTGAGAATCTTTGGAAAGAACACATTTTTAAAAATTGAAGAATCTGGAAAATTATTTGTTTAGATGCATTTTATATAATACATTGAGCAGCTGCAGCGCAATCTGTCCAGTGCTGCTGCATTATCATCCGCCCTCTACACATGCATCACAGAATTTAAAGTCACTGCAGGCAGGTGAACCCCAAGCACACCTCTTTGAAAGCATATCATGGTATTCACCTCCTTTTCCCTGTGAGATTTGTAGACTGCAACATTCAAAGGATATGGGAATATACTAATCGTTCCTACTCATTTCCAGTACAACCCCCCACCCCGGCAGACGGGCAACTGCACTCCCTGCGATGGCTTTCATCTGCTTGTCCCCACCTTTGCACTGAGTAACGTTAAAGACACTAGCAGCAATCCTTCCAGGCACAATTGCCTCCAGAAGGCAGACATCCACACCCCATCCTTCCTCCTCTATGTTCAGGCTTGCAAGTAGGTGATAACATTCCTCATTCACACCCCCAGTTCCTGATCTCCAGTGAACAATCTATTCTCTTCCCTGTCTGCAACACTAGCCTGATACTGGTCAGCATCAGCTATCCTCCTACTTCGGTCTTAGTATTTTTTTCCTACAACAGGCTCTCAGCTTTTTCAACCCCCGCCACTCTGCCCGTGTGTGCACGCACGCCCGCGCAAATAAAACACCCATTTCCTCCCACATCAGCTGCTTTTCTGAAGAGAGGTTCTTCCACCTCTGCCCAGGCTCCCCTGTAATGTGGTACAATACCCCCCTCTCCTCCCCGATCCGTGTGTACACAGCCAGTTTTCCCTCTTCCCTTCCCCCACCCCACTCTCTGTGCACTCTTCTCCCAGCGCCTGGAGTGGGGGAAGGGAAATATGCACAGTATGAATGAATGGGCTGAAGAGACTTACCAGAAATTTGGTGAGGAAGGAGTGGAAGACGAAAAGATACCAAAGATGGGTGCTTCCTTCAGTGTGCCAAGTGCTGCTCCAGTCCTGGCTCCCTTAACAAGGTCACGTGTCTTGCTAGGTACCCCTTTTCCTGGCTCCTCTAGTAACCAAAAAGGGTGGCAAGGAAGTGTTCTGGATGCCTCTCTGCACTGCACTCCGAAGGAGGGAAGGGTACTACTGAGGCTCCCAAAGCAAGCAAGGGATGATGATGATAACGTTCTCCTGGTCCTATAACAGGCAATGTCTAGCGGATGCCTCAGGGACCAAGATGGATTTCTGAGGGGGGAAAGGGGGAGTAAATGACTGTTAAAATAATTCCCAAATTGTCCTCCCCTACGGGGGAAGAGGGATGGGAAGGAGGGAAAAAAATAGTACTGGTGAAGAGCTGTAGCTTTCTATGTAAAATAGACTCAATCCTCGTGTCTCTACTTCCTCAGAACTAAACCCCTAAATGACTCTGAAGTCACCAACACCTAGAGAGGAAAAAAAGGAGAAACATCCCTATTAGGCATAAACAAGCATATAAAGATACCTAACAGAGATAAACTAAATCCCCACGGAAGAAAAGGTACCGTACAAGACAGTAAGCAAAGCCAGAAGAAAAACATGGGATGAACACAATTAGGGGAAATGTGCAACTTTAAATAATTTATAGAAATACACTACCGCAGAAACCCATTTTAAGGGGGGGGAACCAGAAGGTTAAGCAGTTTGTTCCTTTACTGAAGAATGTGTGTTCAAAGGAAAGGTAAATCTGTATCTACACGTGAACATATGAAGAAATTAAGTTTTAAAACCTACGAAAACTATTCCTATTTATTTGTGTGCGTCTTTAAACCCCTCCCCCAGAATAACATATAGAATTCAGATCAGACTGGAGAAAAGTATGTTTCAGGCCAGAAGCATATATTCCTATGCATTAGATCCCGCTCTGCCACAGAATATAAACAGTCGTTTATAAACGGTGACCAAAAAAAACCAAAAAAAAAGCCCCAAAATAACATGTCTAGAGGATGCTTCCTTAAATGGTGGAGTTAATTAAAGATTAACAGTTGCACACTTTGAAAACGAAGCCCCTGGTAGTTCCTAGGCAGTTAAGTCGCCCATGTGCAATTAGCTCTTTAAAAAACATCAGAAAACAAAAGAGAAGAAACGTAGTTGTAAAGATTTCGTTGTAAGACTCAACGACAGACACACACCCCCCTACATCACGTGAAAAACTGCCCCCAGCAAGCGCAGATTTTCACATTCACGCGCACGGGAGCGGTTTTTCCACCCTGTTTCAGCGGCTGCTCGCACCCACGAACGCGTGTGAGCACGCAGTCGGCGTGCAAGCCCGGGTGTCTGCAAGGCGGGAGGCAAAGAGGCGACCTCCCCCACCACGCACACGCAGCACTAC
>WAAD01003959.1:38064-117645 GCA_013389945.1 Fregata magnificens | reverse complement strand
CCCCCGCCCGGCGCGGAGAGACCCCGCGGTCGTGGCGGCTGGAGGAGCATCGCCTGCAGGGCGTGCCGGCTGGGCCGTGTGTCCGGAGCCGTGACAGCCCGCGGGAGTACCGGGGGGAGGCGGGAGTCCGTCCCGGGCACCCTGGCAAGTCGAGCGTGCCCTTTAGGCAATCGGGGGTACGGGCTCTGCGGTGTCCGTGTGCGAGAGACAGGCAGGAAAACAGTAAGAAAAGGGGACCGAAGGACTGGGGTGGAAAGAGGCAGCAGCTGAGTGGGGAAACAAGGCTGGACGTAGCAGTGCAAGAAGGAGAAGAGGGACTGCGTAGGAGGGCAAAACGAAACGGGACACGAACGTGTAATGTAGACGCAAGAATCCGTCCCTGGTGCTGGGCCATCCTGTGGGAATGGGAGGAGCGGGCTCCCTTCGGAGGATAATAAACTCTGGAATGAGGGTGTGGGCTGCTGCTCCTCGCTCCCCCCCTCATTCCAGATGCATGATGACACCACGTCCTACCATCTCGCTGGCTTCTCCTTTTTCTTTCTTTTTTTTTTTTTTCCCCCAAAAAATCGTATTTTGAAGACAACCAAAAGTAGAACATGTTCTGGGTGTGGCTGCATGTGATTTACCCAATAGCCAAAGTGGGGGGGACCGCTGAAGGGGAAAGACGGAGCGTCTGCTGCTGAAGGGAGCGGAGACCGAGGGCTGCAGTAAGTGATGGGGACCCTATCTATTCTCTCAGTGCTCCTCAAGCTAATTTAAAAGTAGAAGAGAGTGGAGGGAGATAACAAGGGGAAACTTTTCTTTGCATGCTGGGGGTGTGTGTGGAGCGGGGCTTAGCCACTTGGATGCTAAAAGAGTTGGAGACTGGAGGAAGGAGGTGGAAGGAGAAAGAAAGCAGATGGAGTTATATGTTCAGTCCAAAATGTTTCAGAAACACCTGGAAAACTGGCCAGATGAGGAGGGAGGCTGGGAAGACCAAACGGTCTTGAGAGGGAAATGGAGGCAGCAAGCAAGAAGTTTCTGTGCTATAGGGGAGGGTATCCCTGTTCCTGCCTTAGCTTTCCTTTGACTCCTCTCTCTTCCACTCCACAGGGATGAAGACCTCTGGAGCCTGTATACTGTTGTGTCTCTTAGCACTCTCCTTGTCCCCCACTGGTGAGTCCTTATGCCAGGGGGAGGGTTTCTTCTTCAACCCGGCCCCGCAGAGTTTCCTACACAGGCTAGTGTGCAGTGACCTACAGAGAAAGACATGTAGATGGACAGCGAAGGGAGAAGGACTGAACAGGAAAAGCATGGTGGATATAGGGTTGTAAGGAAAAATTTAGGAACTGGGGACTGGTTCCCATATGTGTCCGCTCTCCACAAAGTACTGGGAGTCGCGAGAGACAGAGGTCTGCAGCCTCCATTGCAGGGAGGTTTGGGTAAGCGAAACAGCCAGGTCGAGTTGAGAAAGAGGGTTAGCTGTGCTTTGTGTTTACTATAGACTGATGTACCACCTGTGTTTGCATCATCTGCAGAGCATTTCCCAGTGTTCCACAAAACTTGTTGGGTCATAGTTGTGAAACCTTTTCTGTCACTAGCGGTTCCTGCTGGAATGGCCCCATTCCAGGCCACTCGGCTGCCCGGAGGTTTTGTAGTTTTTTGTATAGCTGTTTTGAGAAACCTAACCTCCGTAGTTCAAACCATTCTCTGCTTTTGTTGTTGTTGTTCTGTTTCGTTGCTCCACTTCTTTGTTTGCTTGGAGTTACTTTGGAAAAAATTCAGGTGGGATCAAATTTATTAAAAAAAAAAACCCAAACAAGAGGGCAGTATCAGACATTGTAGTCAGAAGACTCAGGACAGACAGCTAAAGAAGGTTAGTTCCAGTGAATGGAGAAAGCTTCTCCCAGGAAAGACTGTATGTAGGAGACAGACGACTGCACCTATCGCATTCAAATCAGGTCATTCCGATCTACTCTCCTCAGTCCTCCCCTCATGCCTGTTTCTGCTCCCAATAGCACTTCTTCCTGTAAAGGTGCACAGTTGAGGATGTCATGTTTGTGACTGTGAAGCAGGGAGGAGAGGCATCCAAGAGATGAGCTTGTAGGTGGCCTACAAAGTTAGAGGCAGAAAAAAAGGGCTGTGGTTTTTACGATGTATGAAGGAGGCGTGAAAGGAAGATTTACTTGTGTATTTTGTTTTAGCATTTCTGGGGTTTTTTGCTTTAACTTGGGAAACAATAGGAATCACTAGCTGGTCTCTCACTGTCTCTTTTGGTTTTGGATGAGCTGCAGATTTGGTGAATTAGAGTTGCAGTTTTCTCAGACCTCAAGGATGAATTTATTGCAACTTGGACAGCAAAGTCTGATCATTTATAAAGAATATGAATTGGGTACCATAGCAAATATAAACTGAAGTGATTGAAAATCTGATGAGAAAGTCACCTCTTTTGTCTCCTCTCCTCATATACAGAGGTTTCACTTCACTTGTGTCCTGTTGTTTTAGAATTGGACCAGTTTTCCAGTTATCTCCTAGGGAGGGGGAAAAAAAAAGCGAGTAAGAGCTGACTTTTCAATGTTAGGAAAAAAGAGGGGAGCCTCCCCCCTTATTCTGTATGACTGCTGTTTCAAATCTGGCACTGCTGGCCCCTGCAATGATTTCAGAATTTGTGTCTTTCCTTTTGTATCAGAAATAAATGAGAAAGTGTTCAATATCATTTTTCTCCTCTACTTGCTACAATTAAGAGATTAGCCAGAACAGGGAAAGTTTTGGGCTGCACTACATTGCGCACTTAAGTTATTACATGTCTGACTCTCCCTGGGTCAGTCACCAGCAGCTGAGCCCTTGCTGGCAGCTGGGTGGGGAAGGGAATAGCAGGGTGCAGTGACTCCTGTAATGCTGCAGAGCGGGATTATATAGGGGTCCCAAGAGTCCCTCTGCAGCCCGCAAGTAACCGCTCTTGGAATGAGGAAGAACTAAGACTAAAGCTCTAGACCTGATAGTTTTTACCCATGCAGTGCTCCCATTAAGAACAGAAAGCTAAAGGCTGAGTTCATGAGACGTAGCAGGGTGTACTGTTTTTTGGGCTGGTCCTGCACACATCCCTGCAGTGCCCCAGATCACTGGGTTTTTCCTGCCAACTCCTTCCTTCATCCCACTCCAGTTATGCAGACATTTCCCTCCTCTGTGGCTAGCAGGAAATATTTTCCTATTCCTGGCTGCTGTGAGAAGCAGCTCTCTCACCCTTTATATTTGGACAAATGAACAGTCTAGCTCAGTTTCAATTTCTCCTCTTCCAAACAGCGTGCACAGCCAAGCCTTCATCACTCTCCCTTTCCAGTGCACCCAGGGGCTGAGAGGGGAAACATCTTCTGCTCTGTGCTCCATACCCAGGCAGGATGATGGACCAGATAATTATTTGCCTAAGGAACTGCAAGACCTATAATCTGTTTCTTACTGTGCCAATGACTCAATCTGTGACCACAAGCAAGTAATTTCCATGACTCTGTTTCCTCTTTTATAAAATGGAGATAGGGATTTTGACCAACCTCCAGAGCAGGGAGGCAACGTGCAATTTGTTTTCAAAATGCATCAAACGGGGTTTCAGAAACTCAAAGTCCAGTAGCAGATCTGGAGGTGTTTACTATCTTGTCCCTGTGCCTAGCCTTTGACCCTGGTGGAAGCAGCAGGGATAGGATCCACAAGTCTTTGAAGAACAAACCCAGCCAGCAGTGGAGGCTGAGGCAGAGAGGAGATAATTTCTCCCTTCAGCAGAGGGCAGTGGTGTCTCCTGGATGGATAAGCATCTCAAAAAAAGCCTGCAGACTATAGAAATCCCTCTATCCTTTCTTCACTCCCCTCTCTTCTTCTTTTGCAGGCTGGTTTCCTTGGGTGGTCAATGGGCAAGAACTGGAAAGTGCAACTGGTAAGTATTACAGGCATGTTATGTGCTAAAGACTGCTCATATGACCCAGTTGTCCTGTGTAGTTACAGCCTGTTTAATTGCAAATGTTGTTCTTTGTTTCCTTGCCTCTGACATTGTGAGCTTGCCTTTCAGTGAAGATTAAACAAGCCCTCCAAGACAACCTGCTAAGTGTTGTGTGTTCTTTACAAATAATTTACTAGTGTTGGGGTCCTGAACACTTAGCTGAAGCCCATGAAGTTATGTTCACAGTCAAGGGTTGTGGGAGATCCAGGAGAGCTGATAGCTCTTCAGCTCGGGGAACTCTACCACTGCTCAGGAAAATCCCAAGAAAAAAGGGTGCACAAGTGGCATGGTGCTTTAGCAGCACGGCCACTGAGAAAGGATATTGACTGGTCTTCATACTGGCTGTGTTGTTGGGGGTGAATTGCTTTATCCCTCTGGACCTTTTTCCATTTCTGTGACATGATAAAATGAACATACGTTTGCATCATGCTTCAGCACCCAGAAAAACCACAAGGGCCTGCCTTTTCTTCAAACTGAAGCCCCTGGCTGAGGCATCAGACATCTCCCAGCTATGATCCTGTCATGTGCAATACCTGGGGCTTCCCAGAAAACTATTCAGAAGCCAGTCCAAAATGTGTCCACGAAGCTTCCCTTTCCTTCACACTTTATCCCTCCCTCACACCTACCCCAGCTTGGCCATCAGTTGCCTTTCAAAGAAACTCATCTGCTGATGAATTTCTGCAGTCAAGGTTCTGGAGTTGCCTCCCTCCTTCTCTGCAGTGGGTGCCTCAGCTGTCTGTCCTACTGCTGCAGGAGCCATCAGCACCTTTGTTTCAGACATCTGTCTTTCCGTCGAGATGCCCACACTGGCCATATCTGAGAAGTCAGAATATGAATCCAGAGTTCAGTAAGGACTGGTGCAGCATGAGCACTAAGAAATCCAGTCCCAGGCCAGTCACTGAAAAAGGGGATGGATATGGGTGGGATGGGGGTACTGTCTTTGTTTATGTATTTACTGGATTGGATCCCACTGTCTAATGAGCCTACCATGGCGGCCAAGGTGATCCAGGCTAGCTATGGCTAGCTATGTAAGGGACCACAAAGTAAAGACAAGCTTTCTCAAGGACATTCTCTCTTTTCCAGGTGAAGTTAGCACCGACTCTCTTATCAGCACCTTCGGTAAGCTCCTATCTCTTGCCAACTTGAGGCTTCTTTTCCTCTTTTCACCTTTACTCCTGCCTACATAGCCCCAGAAATTACCCATTCTGCTCAGAAACTCCTCTTCCCCACTTTTGACATCTAGCAGTGCTCTTCCAGCGCCTATAGCTATCTGGGAGTCCTTTCTGTGCTCTGTTCAGGGAGATGAATTTGAGGTGGCTTAATGGTTTGTTGTCCAAGGAAATGCCAATCTCACCTGGTGTACCAGGGCTCTCTGAAGCTGTTTGCACTGCAGGAAGCCATGAAATCCCAAGCTCACACAGCCTGGGCTTCCAGAGAAGGTTGCAGGAAGGAAGAGACTGAATGGCAAGGGAGAGAAATAGGTCAGGTTCACCAGTTAACTGGGCAGCACTGGGACACAGGTTGCGTCTGTGTCTGCTGACAGCTAGTGGCCATGTTTCAGTGCTCAGGAGACAGAGGTGGCAAAAAAAAAGAAAGACAGTAATAACGCAAACTCTGAGCAGTAGTGGGATGGGGAGGTGGAAATATTGTTCTTTTAGTACTCTCTTCCCTGCCGTGCCTGCAGCTATGTCACTGCCGGGCAGCAAATGTATGCGAAAGATAGGGTAGATGGAGGACACTTGAAGATGAGCACTTGTAGCATGCAGTGTGCCTTGTTAGAGAGCCAGGTCTTGCTGTGGGGAGAGCCCCAGGGGAAGGAGACAGAGCTGATGGGAGCGTAGGCATTTACAAGATATCTTTCTATGACAAGGTTACCCACCTAGTGGACCAAGGAAAGCCAGTCGATGTCATCTTTTTGGATTTCAGTAAAGCTTTCGATACTGTCTCTCACAGTATCCTCCTGGACAAAATGTCCAGCATACAGCTGGATTAACGCATAATGCAATGGGTGAGCAATTGGCTGATGGGTCGGGCTCAAAGGGTTATAGTAAATGGGGCTACATCGGGCTGGCAACCGCTCACTAGCGGGGTTGCGCAGGGATCCATCTTGGGGCCAGTGGTCTTTCATATTTTCATAAATGACTTGGATGCAGGACTTGAAGGATTACTATCAAAGTTCACCGATGACACAAAATTGGGAGGAGCTGTGGACACTCTCGAGGGCAGAGAGGCCCTGCAGAGAGATCTGGACAAATTAGAGAGCTGGGCAATCACCAACCATATGAAGTTTAACAAGGGCAAGTGCCGGGTTTTGCACCTGGGACATGGCAACCCTGGATGTACATACAGACTGGGGAACGAGAGGCTGGAGAGCAGCCCCATGGAGAAGGATCTGGGGGTTCTGGTTGACAGCAAGCTAAACATGAGCCAGCAGTGTGCCCTGGCAGCCAAGAGGGCCAACCGTGTCCTAGGGTGCATCAAGCACTGCATTGCAAGGCAGTCGAGGGAAGTGATTGTCCCGCTCTACTCTGCACTGATGCAGCCTCATCTTGAGTGCTGTGTGCAGTTTTGGGTGCCACAGTATATTAAGGATACAAAGCTACTAGAGAGTGTCCAGAGGAGAGCCATGAAGATGGTGAAGGGTTTAGAGGGGAAGCCATATGAGGAGCAGCTGAAGTCACTTGGTCTGTTCAGCCTGGAGAAGAGGAGACTAAGGGGAGACCTCATCGCGGTCTACAGCTTCCTCACAAGGGGAAGAGGAGGGGCAGGTGCCGATCTCTCCTCCCTGGCGACCAGTGATAGGACCTGAGGGAATGGCAGGAAGATATGCCAGGGGAGGTTTAGGTTGGATATTAGGAAAAGGTTCCTCACCCAGAGGGTGGTGGAGCACTGGAACGGGCTCCCCAGGGAGGTTGTCACGGCGCCAAGCCTGA
This sequence comes from Fregata magnificens, assembly GCA_013389945.1. Classification (NCBI taxonomy): domain Eukaryota; kingdom Metazoa; phylum Chordata; class Aves; order Suliformes; family Fregatidae; genus Fregata; species Fregata magnificens. Next base: position 110,745 of record WAAD01003959.1, on the reverse strand, counting down.
CAATGTTCAAGAAGCATTTGGACAACGCCCTCAAACACATGGTGTGAATTTTGAGGTTGTCCTATACAGGGTCAGGAGTTGGACTTGATGATCCTTGTGGGTCCCTTCCAGCTGAGGATATTCTACGATTCTACGATTCTATGAAGATAGTCTAATCCTGCTGGACTCACAATAGGGAATGGAGGAGAGGACCAGAGGTTTAAGAGGGAGCCTTCCCACTTTTTCCATGAGTCCTGTTTCAAATCTGGCACCACTGGCCTCAGCAATGGTTTCTCTCTCTGCTGGGGCAGTCTCTCAAACACATCCCTCCGAGGTGGGGGGCACGACGCAAGGCAAGGAAGGGGAGAACACATCTGTTCAATGATATGGTTCAAAAGACAAAGGAGAGGCAGCAGCACTTGGCTGTTGCTGGGAAGCGTGCTGTGTGCGTAGGAGAGCTCATCTGAGAGTGGTGTCCCATTCTCCAGGACAGCAGTTCCACGGTCTCTCCTCTGCCCTGTGACTCTGCTTATCAGCTGGCTAGAGTATTGTGGGTCAAGCTGGCCAGCTGTCATGGGACAACTCTGGAGGAGAAAAGTGGAAGCACAATATTGTATACACAAGGTGCATGATCTTCCTGGTGGGGATGGGAGGTGAAAGCAACCTGTGTCAGTCTTGTGTTCAGCATGTGAGAACCTAACAGTCTGTAGGAGGGTAGAGAAGATTTGGTGTTCAGACCAAACTGGCAGTGGCTAACCTACATCTAAACCTGAAAAGACTAAATGTGAAGCCTTTACAGCAGACTTTGGCTTCAAAATGCTTATTGTTGAGGGATCAAAAAGAAACTCTTCACAAAGGATGTGCCAGGGGACCCATCTCTGCTCTACAGTGTCCCATCAGCTCTAGAACACCCAGCATATTCACAGGGAAAGCCTGCAGTTACTCTGACAAGTCAGATGACAACATCACGATCAACGTTGTCTATGAACCAGATGTGGGATGGCTACTGGTCAGGAGTGGTGAGCCATCAGCAGAACTGTGGGAGGGGAAAGAGGCTGAAAGCTCAAATTAAGATCTTTCAGAACACCTTCTCTTTTTCCAGCTGCAGCTGTCACACCACCTGTGCTTCTTAGTCCTGGTGAGTTTATTCTCAATTCACAGCCAAATGTTGTGGACCCCTCTTCCCTCTCCTCGCCCAGTCCCTTGCACACCCAGAATCCTGCCTTCCCTGACTGCCCCTAACCGCAGCCCGGACGCCCAAAAGACTCCTCTCTATGCCCACCTGTTTTGTCTATGCTTCTGGCTGACACTGTGGCACGTGAACAGGAGAAGTAGAAGTCCTCTATAACAGTTGATGAAAACTTGTGCCTGGCAGTCAGACCTCCGAGTTCCTTTCCAGTTTGTCACTGGGTAAATAATAAAATGTACTGGTTTACTGTGGTACAGGTGGGTTGCTTTATCAGAGGGAACAACAAACCAACCTCCTTTTGACCCCTTGTCATGGACATTAAAGAACCAGTGGTCTGGGGATGCTGTTTCTTGAAGGAGTCACTGTTCCTTAGTAAGAGGCAGTCACAGGCTCCTTCGCTTCTTGCCTAGACGGACGGCAACGACAGCAACTAAATATGTTTACCCGACCTTTTGAATTATAAGTCAAGATGCCCTTACAGTGTAATTTTGAACAGTAGTGGTAATGCTTTATGGTAGAGCTTGGACAGATTTTTAGCATTGTTGGCTGGGTAGATGGCACTAGATTCATATTGGATTCGTACCTTCTTTTATGTTTTCATGTCAGTAACAATGAAATCTTTTTTCCACATTAGAAGTTAGAATGGAGGGCTCTTGAAAGAGCTTTCCAGTTATGTGTTTTGAGTAAGCTGAGGTCTAGGAAGGAATCATGGTAAATCACACTAACTTTGCTACCCTCTGTCTTCCAGTTCAGTCTGACAGCGAAACTACAACGGCTTCATCAGGTACGTTTAAGTTTGCTGCCTGCACCCCCTCCCAGACCCATGTTCACCTACCCTGTTACTTTTCCAGGCAGGCCCTGGCTGAGCACTGAGCTTTGTCTCCTGGAAAATTTCCTTCACCCTGTTCCTTGAGTTAGAAGTACTGGAGAATGACGGTAGTGGAAGCTGAAGTCTTCCCCTGGGTGGCATGCCCGGGAGGGAAGGAACTGGCAGATCACCAGACCAGATACGCTGGGTCAATATTCTGCCATTGCCAGTGGCCAAGACCTGGCATTTCAGAAGGAAATGCAAGAAAACCCATCATAGTTAGCTGTGGGGTTGATTGTCCAGAAAAGAAAGGAACTAGATTTGTGTCCCGAAGTGTGATATTGCAGATCCATTCGAAACACGTGTCTTAAACATGCGACTACAATTTACATTTTGTTTATTTGTGTCTGTCCCCTTTACAGCATGTGCCTTCTGTATTGAGGATTCCCAGTGGGCTTGTTTTGCATTTCACTGAACTTTCCCTTACTTTTCTCTTATGAGGCAAGGGGATCAGAAATGTCTGCCTTATTTTCCTCTTCTCTAAACCATCCCCATCTCTCATAAGAGAGTGGAAAATAGAGGCTAGGGGCCTTTCGTACAAGCCTGGAGGACAGTACCTAGTGATGAAGTTATAAGTGTGCTAGAATGACTGCATGTGCCAGTGATGCTGGATTGCACCTCTGTGTGTGTGTGTGTGTTCCCAGATTGTCGTGAAGAAAAGTTCCCTTGCACACGCCTGTACTCTGTTCACAAACCAGTAAAGCAGTGTATCAGCTACCTCTGTGTAACAAGGTAAGAAACCAGCAGTCCCTAAGAAAAGCCCTAAAAACTCTCCAGAAACGGCATGTCCAGTTCAGCAATTGTTTCCTTTGAAGACTAGAGGTTCCCTTAGGGAACCAGATGGTGAGATGAATCCTATCCTCAGAGTGTCCTTTTAGGATGATTAATTAAAACAGCACAATAACTATTATCTGTGCAGCACTAAGGAGCTCTAATGTGCCCTATATTGTAATCCATATTTAAGGTATTTGGACATTTCATGAAGTCTTGACGAAGATTACTTTCCTGTTGACAACAGCCTTATTCTAGACTAACTAATCCTAAAAATTTAGGATTTGCCTCCTCATCGGTGAATATATATGTTTATTGCCTGTATCCCTTTTTTGTTTCTTTGGGTCCCTGTGCCTTTCACTACTGTCCTTGGCGTGTTCCTGATGATCCCTCAGTGTGCGTCGCATGTACATAATAAACAAGGAGGTGTGCTCTCGCATTGTCTGCAAGGAGAATGAGGTCATGCAAGGTGAGTGATAGCACAAGCTAGCCTAGAAGAACAGCTGCAGCCATCTGATAGAGTCTCCAAGCTAACTAATTACCCAACCCCAATCCATATGTAGTAGTTTCCCTGCACTTGGTTTGGGGGAGTCTAACGCAATGCAGCCTTGCATCCAGTATGCATGCCATGAAAAACACTGGGAAGTAGATATCATACTACCAAGAAGTATGAGAGCTCTGCCTTCCTTGATCTTGATCATGCTCTACTAGCCCCAGACACACCCTTACTCAAAGTTGCATTCCTTTGAGGTTAAAGAGTAACTCTCAGTATTTCTATTCATGAATAGAAACAGGATCCAGTCTAGATTTTTTATGCAGTCTTTGTTGCAGCAAAATATGAGTGATTTTAATATGTATTGTACATTAGTAAAGCCAGAAGGAAATTAATAAAAGCCTAAGGACTTGTTCACTTGCCTCATGTATATGAGGATTCAGCAGTTCCAACAGTTTCTGTAGATGCAGTGAAGGATGTACCTCTAACTATTCTGGTGGTGAAGAATTTGAAGGAAGCTTTGATTATCTGTCAACCTGTGTGTGTCTGCTGTGTCTTCAGATGAGATCTGTCGCCAGCTGGCTGGCCTTCCTTCTCGACGTCTCCGCCGATCTGGGCAACCCCTGCAACTCCCTTGCAGACAACTCCTGGAGCAGCAGCGCAGGAGACCTGATGCTCTGTGAGCTGCCAACAGTAGGAGAGAAAAAGGAAGGGAGAGAAGAGAAATCATCACCCACTACCTACAACCCAAGACAAGTCCTTCTCATTTGTGATTTCCCCACCATTTCCTTGCTTCTCTGCCTTCCCCCACATCCTCTTCTTCAGGTGCTGCAGTACACAGAGTCCCCTCTCTGCTAGTCTGTTATGGTGGCTGTTGTCATCTTCTAAATCTGTTGCTGAGGATGTGGGATGCTCCCCTCTTTTCTCAAACTCTGTTTGGCAGGCCATGAACTGCTCATTTCCCAGAGGTCCTTATAAATGTGCTGCATCTTCTCTTGCTTTGTCCCTGCAGAGAGACATGCATGGGGACAGGGTGTAGTCCTCTCCAATGGTACAGATGCCCTAAGCTGTGTCTCATGTGGAGGAGTATAAACCTTTATGCCCTAGGACTCCTGGCCTAGGTTTCTTGCATGGCATCAGTATGAGTTCAGATATGGTTAGCCTGAGCCTCTCCGGTCCTTCTGAGCCACTGAGTTTGCTGTTTGATAGCACAGCCTCCTTCTGTGTCTGCTGGCCTCAGAGAAGTGGCAGAACGGGGAGATGAGCTGTCCTCAACCCAAGGCAAACCTCATGTCCCTGCATGGCAGCAGATCATTTATAACTACCTCTGGGAAGTTCTTTGTCTCAAGCCCACTGCCTCCCTCACACACAACTGCTATCGAAAGGAAGAATTCTGGATTTAGTATGGCATTATATTTGTCTCAAAAAGATTATGTTGGAATAGAGTGCTGCCTCTTTCCCTCCTCTCCTCTTCCCCCATTCTGTCCCTCCCTTCCCATTGAAGAAATCTCTTGATGCCCATTCCAAGCAAGTTCCAGGGAGCAGTAAGTATGGCTGCCTCCAATCCTAAGTCCAAGAGAGCCCACGAAGAACCTGTGTGTCCTTGCAGTACTGGGAACTTGCAATGAATTAGCTTGTCCTAGTGACTTGTCTTGGTCTGGCTACCTCCACACTCTCCAGCTGCTGAGCCTGCTTTCAATATCTCCACTTGAGTTCCTACCTCCTGACCTGGGAGCTCCTGCACAAAGCAGAAAGGAGTCACAAATTGGAATGGGATGTGGGAGAAGAATTGTTATCTGGGATCCCTGGGTTTTCCTGCAGGTTCTCTGGCTGTGCTGACCCGCACAGAGCCAGCTGCTGGTGGGGAGGTAAATGTATCTGCAGGTATAAGCGCTTATAGAGGGAAGCCAGCCTGGGGAAAAGAATTCACACTGGTAGCACTGGATGTCTGTGGTCTGCTCGAGAACTTTATTTTCCAGATATATGGAGAAGATTCCCAGGAATATGGGCAGTTTTCACTGTGAGACTAAGTAGGATAAGTGGGGAAGAGCTGTCTGAACTGTATTAATCACTCTATGTGACTCTTAGTGGCATGATTCTGTGCAGCACCGGAGCTGAGCAGCTTAGCTCACTGCAGCAGAACATCAGCAAGACCCTGTCTCTAGGATCTGTAAGCATTGTTCCCAACTAACAGAAAGCCAGTTTGCTAGAGTAGGCATTCACCCCCATCACATAATATACTCTGCTGCTGAACAGAGTACCATTGAGTCTTGCAGGAGCACTGGTCTGCTGCACAGAGCCAGGGTCACACAATATAGGGGAGAGTTTTCTGCACAGACGCAGATGTCTGAAAAAAAGAGCAAAACAATTAAGGTAGGAGCTTCTCCCCGGGTCTCAGATTTCTGCTGTATGCAGCAAGAAGCTAGTTACATCCTCTGTGTAGGGGAAGACACCCTGTGCAGACACAGATTTGTTCCATATAAGGTCAAAATTGGCCATAGATGGGCTAAATCTCTCTATATTAATCCAGTATACAGGAGAAAGAATTCCAAGTTATGCGGTGACTGGATTTCATCCTATACATAGGGGCATCGCACGCCTACACAGACCATGATGCTCCTCTTTATTCAAGGCTCATGAGACTAGGGATGGAGGAGGAATTTCTCTGTACTGAGTGTGTGCACATTTCTGTAGAGAGGAGGGCACGGAGAGCTTGATCTCAGAGACATTCAAGCCACTGGCAGCCACTGCGTTCTATGCTGGGATACCTGTGGAATTTGCCTGTGTGGAGGAAGGTAGGATGGAGATGAGATGTTAGAGGGAGCTCTTGGAAATTGGACTAGACCAAGTCTCCACTCTGTATTTAGAGTTGAATGTAAGCTGATATAGATATAGATATATAACTGTATAACATAGCTACTGTACAGTATATAGGAATTTAACATTCATACAGTTTGGGGAATGGTTAGAAGCCTTTCTGTTGCTTGCTTTCAGCAGGGACAGGAAGAGGTGCCCCTCTCCAGGATAACACTGTTTTAATGCTAGAGTCCATATAATGCACACAAAAATATTAAAAGAAAATTTATTTCCTGTTATTCTTGGCAACTCTCATGTGTTTGGGTTTATTTGTCTCTAGCTGTATTTCCTCCAGATTTGTGGGCAGACTTGACTCCAGCCCAAATCTGTCATTTGGACATCTTTACTCCCTGCTAGCCCAGTCCTCCGCTGCCACCCTCCCTTCACTTGTGGATCACAGGTCTTCCTGGGAGGTCATTATTTTTTCTAGAGATACAGAAAATTATCTTCAGCAGGTTTTTTTCATGGATAGCTGTGCTAGATTTTCCTGACAGTTGATAGCTGCTGAGCACAGGGATAACTCCTCCCAGGCCATGAGATTTGTGCTGAGAACACATCTTTTCACTGTGCACGTGCCATGACTTGCTGGTAGAGAATTACCATCTCGAAGGAAAATGGTAAGATGGCTGAAATAAAAGAAGAGCTGTGATAAATCATCTCATAAGCAAAGAAGAATTTGTTCACTAGAGCCATTTAACTCAGTAATGGGAATTACTGAAAGACGACATTAAAAATTACACATCTAAGTCAAAAGGATTAGGAAAATTTCTCTTTCACTGAATTTCTGACTTTTGCATAGATTCATCAGGCACTGACTGTACATCATATTTTGGTTGAAAAAATGGAGCACTCAGAGCATGGGGGACTCTAGGCAGTGTCTTCATGTGCAAGCAGTCAAGTCTGCATTTAGATGGTACTTCTAGAACAAAAGTGGCTGTGGCCCAAATTACCCATTAAACTGCCTCTGACAGTGTCCCATAGCTCTTCAGGACTAAACCACACAATGCAGGTTATTGCACAACACTGTCCCCTAGAATCAATGCTCCTTCCTGGCTAATGCTGCAGTGGCCCTATTTTGGACTGTTATAATGAAAACAGCCTCAGCCTGAGTGACTGTAGATGTTGCTCCCATCCACACAGGCCTGACCCTGCTCTTACTCATGAGCTCTTGGCCTTTGCAGTGTCCCTCTATTGGCACATTCCACCAGCTGTGTGAGCAGAGTACAACGTATGCCATTGACTTCTTGTAATTCGGTTTATTCTTCCCTTTCCTTACAGTACTGGAGTCTGCAGACAAGCTTTCCCATCTTCATTAGCACTTATCCCATACACAGATTTATCTCCCCTGCCATTCCAACCTGAATTGTCATGGTGCTGCATTGTTGGTCTCTGGACGTTGCCTTCTCTTGTAAGCTGGGGAAATGGTTTTAAATATATCTCCAGCTAGGTCTGTTTCTTGTGAAGTTGGACTAGCCACAAAGAAAGCTGCCAGAAAGCTGCCCATTTTAGAAGCATGATCTAGAGTTTGTGGCTGATTTTCATAAACTCTTCTGACCCAGAGCGGGAGTTAGATGGCCTGCAGTCACTTCCCACACAATGGTTGTTCTTGCTCATTTTGCTGTCACAGCTCCTGAGTACTGATCAGTGTCACCACTTTGAAGGCTGCTGTTTCAAGGCCAGTGCTCTGATGCCTGGTCCCCAGTTTGAAGCAGTACCTCACTTTGCTGGGCATATGGAGCTGGAGATCCCCGCAAGGGAAGCTGGCCACACCAAGGGCTTTCTGCTGCACCTGGAAAGCAAGGGTCGTTCCACCTTCCAAGCTCTCCTTCCCCTCTTTGTTCTCTGCCTCTATTTTCCTCATCTCTTCTCTTTCTTCTCTGTTCATATGTTCATCTTGGAGCAAGAAACACAGTGAAGAGGACAATGGGGCTGAAGTGGGGTGGCAGGAAGGGTGCTCAATGAGGTGACACACGGCATTACCAAGTGGGGCTGGGGGCAGTGCTTGGCCCATGCCAGCTCTCCTCTTCTCTTGCCCTTGGGTCTTCATGTGCTGTGACTCCCTCAGCCGCCAAGCTCGGGATTTTCTGAAGGGAAGGACATGCCAGTCAGAGCAAGGAAGGGAGAAGAGCACCTCAGGTCAACTTGTGCACTGTGCGAACAGCAACCGCATGTCGAGGTGGCAGCCGCTGGTTGCAGAAACAAAGCAAGGAGGAAGAGGAGGACTGTGGAAAAGTACAGGGAGGCTGTTGGAAGCAGCTGCCATGTCACCTGGAAGCTCCATGTTGCCTGGATCTTGTCCACAACAACCCGCAGCGTGAACAAAATGTGTTGTCATCAGGCCTGTCATCTTGGAGGGATCCCTCAAAAGCATACTGCTGGCTGGGGTGGGGGCTTGTCCTTCACAGAGGGGAGCGGTGCTCCCGTCCAAAAAGACCACCTCTATTACATAAAGAATAGCTGGGTTGAAATCAAAAGGGATTTTAGTTTAAAATTAAAAAAAAAAAAAAAGTTGTTTGGTTTTTTTTTTTAAAAAAAAAGATTTTAAAGGTGCATGATCCCACAACATTTACTCCTGGCACCACATGGTCTGACATTGTTTGACAGTGTACATTTGTCCAGTTGTGAACAGCCCCTTGACTGGAGCACAGGAAATCTGAGTTCCATTTCTGGATCTCCTCTTCACCTCCTGCTCTCTGATCTTCAGCATATTGCTTCGTTTCTCTCTGTTCCCTGCCATCCTTAGCCCTTGTAATGTAGCAAGCTGGAATAAACTCCCACAAAATAGAGAGCTGGATTTTAGTCCATTAAAAGAAAAACCTATAGAAAAATGTGTGTGAAACGTCATGAATGAATTTGATTGTCTACTTTTGCTATTAATGTAAACGATTTTTTCAAATAAAATGTTTTCAATAATGTAAATTATATCAGTTAAAATGCAAGCTGCATGTACTTGCTGCTACTATGTTGAAGTACATAAAAAATTGAATTGGTGAAAGTCATCAGCAGAGCAAAGCTTCATTTAATGAATAAATTCTCTTTCAGAATGCTGTTTTGGGCATTTTACTGAGATTGCAATTTCCATACAAATACAGCTTGTCACAAATTAGACATTAAAAGACAAAAAGATGTAATAAATAAACATATGTAATTCAATGTGTCTAAACACTAAGTAATGTGAGAACTCACCTGTCTCAATATAGGAATAAATGTACATGAAGCTATGCATTTTTTTAAATAAAAGTCCTTATTGAGATAGTATACCTTCCCAGATAAGATCATAGATAAAATTACGCTGAACGTTAACAACGTAAGAGCTAACTTCAAAGCTAGTCAGATTGCTCAGAGCTTTGTCCAGCTGAATTTTGAAAAAGTCGGCAAGGATGGAGAATCCACAACGATGATCAACGATGAATTTTGAAAAAGTCAGCAAGGATGGAGAATATTTTCCTGATGTCAGATCAGAAATTCCTTTGTTGCAGCTTTCATCTGTTGCCTCTATTCTTTTTGCTGTGCACCTCTGACCAGACTCTGTCTCCACCTCCCCTACAATACTGCTGCACACAACTGAGGAAAATAGCAAGAAGAAATATTTAATTCATACAGAGGCAGAGTTTTATTGGAAAACAAGGCATTTTAATTATTACAATTAATTATCTTCCTTTGGGGAAACTGTGTTAAAAATGCAAAACATTATGAAAATCAATGGTTCAATTAAAGGATTTATACTCTGTGTCCCTGAAGCAGGACACTTTGTCTGTGCTCGTACAGAGCAGAGGCCACTTTCAATTTCTCTGCCTTGGGTTTGGTAGCCTTGGGTTTCACTGTTTTGCCCTTAGCTGGATCTTTGCCTTTTTTGGTCTGTCAGCTTTCATATTCTCTAAGCTCTTCATTGCTTTCTTGGCCACAGTGGCTGCCAGTTTCTTGGCTTCTCTTGGGATTTCCTTCACAGCCACAGCTAATCTGGGCTTCTTGGCAGTGCCAGTCAAGGGTCAGGTGGTTCTTGGCCTTTGTTGCCTTCTTGGCACCTTCCTCTTGGCTTGTTGTTGAGTTTAAAGGAGCTAGAAGTAACAAGTCCTCTTGTGCTGCCCTTGTCCAGGCTCCTGAGTCCCAGCTTGGTGCAGCTGTTGCACTTCTGTACTGTGTAGACTTCAGTTCCCTTTCAGAGTGGTGAGAGAAAGTTCTTCTGTGCTTCCTGGAGACAGTCATCTCCCTCATAATCAGCCCCCCTGGAGACTGGGGGCTTGCAGGGTTTGGATCCTCCTGCCACCTTCTCTGGCTTCTTAGTCAATGCCTTAGAGGCTGGAGCAGCAGAGGCACGTGCAGCAGCAGCAGTTGCTTCAAAGATGATAGCCAGCACAGCCTACCAACGTGACGACTTGACCAAGGTTTTGGTTTCACACTGATGCACATGTCACCATGCCACCTCTTGTATTGGGTGCCTTGTACCTACAAAGCCTTCCCATGCTGAAGGTATTCCTGTGGGGCTTACTGCTCTGACTGTTGCCTCGTAGCACCAAAGTCAGACGGTATTAGAAAACACACTCACTAGAAAATGCTTACACCTCACTATGTCGCTTGTCTGGTACCCAAATAGCACAGATCAGCTGGAGCAAGCTGCGTTGGCCATTATTATGGATTAAGAAATAAAACCTGTTTTCTTCCACAGCCTAGACTTAGCCTCCAGCCTGGTCCTTGCTGTGGAGGAAGGGTTCAAAAGCGTTGCTTTTCTGCCTGGTGCAGTGTGAATGTAGTCGTTCCTGAGACCCTCCACACCGTGGTCACAAGTAATTTTCTCATCAGCTCTGCTTGAGCCCAGCACCATCATTACACCATTTCTCTTGGCTCCATTGTCCATCAGCTGGTATCTTTGTAGTTTCCCTTTGGTTTAGTTCAGGAAAGGCATCTGAACTCTTCATAGTCTCTGCAAGCCCCTTTTTGCCATTTCTGTTCCCTGAGAGTCCCCAGGGGCACTGCTTCAGGGTAGATTTTTGCTTTTCCAATCTGTGGGCTTTTTTGGTCTTGTCACCAGTTTTCCAAATTGGGATGGGACCAAGCTAGCCACCTTAAAGCAAATGTGCCTCTGCCCTACGCTACCTGTACCTGCACAGAAATGATAGAAGAGGTGGACTTGGTGTCCCCTTTCTGAGCACAGACTGGGCAAAGGGAAATTAACTGGTTGTGTATGTGAATGCAAGAGGTATATATTTTGGTGAGATATAGTTGGTTTTGGGCCATATCTGAGTGGGAAGCAGAAGCAATGCTACAAGCATTGTCTAAAACCAATGGGCACCAGTGAATTAAAATTTCTGATAATAATAATTCATAATCAGTATTTCCCCTTTGGGGTCTTTGTTTCCCCTTCAAATTCTTCCTCTTCTTACTCTCCTTTGCTTTCTAGGAGCTTCTACCAGCCTTTTCATCCAAGCAGAACCCATGCTTTTGGCTGGAACATGAAAGGGTATTTTTAAACTCTATGAAATTAGCTGGGGAGTTCTCAGACTCTTGGATACCCTCCCCTGCCTGGGCAGCTAGCTCAAGTGTGTCACAACTCTGACTTCACTGCTTACAGCAGAAACTTGGAAGCCTCCCATGTGGTCATGGCTAAAGAAATAACTGATGCTAACAGTCAGCACAGCCAGGCATGGCAGTGCACCAGCAAGGAAGGAAGACAGCAGAGATATCACAGCAAAGGAGGAGATCCTTATCATGCAATGAGAATCACTTTGCACCCCCCTTCTCCCTCTCTTCATTGGCGTCAGGATGGGTCTCCCATTCCACCCCCATTGCCAAGAGCACTGGGCCTCCTGGAAGAGGATCAGGGTGTTGGGGGCAGACTCTAATTCTACTATCTGACACTTTGGCATTAGGGAGTAGAGGTTAGTGGTGGCATCCCACAAACCTTCTGGATGTGGCCAGTGATGAGAGCATAGGAGCAGCTCTGAGCTCTGCAGGGAGGAAGACAAGAAGTAGCAAGGCTATCTTGAATCTTCTGAAAATGCTTGCTTGGTTGATAAGAAAGCTTTGTACGATGCAAGAACACTGCTCATGAGGACCTCCAGCCAAGGAAAGCTTGTTCAACTGCAGGGAACAGTTGAACAAGCAACACATGACTGTAAGCCAATGAACATGCAACATGCTGCTCTTTAGTGAGCTCCCAAGAACTTCTGTCCCCGCTTCTCCAAAAAAGGACTTATCCAGCAAAGGACTTCTCCAAAGACAACAGGAAAATTAAAATCAGGATTTACCACCCAGGCCCCAGGTGCAAGCTCTTTTTGCACTGAGTAGCATGAGCTGCAGCAACTGCACAAACAGGAGCTAATAACAGGCAACTTTGGTCTGCAAAACCATAACCACAGCTAGAAGGTGAGTCTCATTGTGAAAAACTGCGGTGCAAAACTGAGTTTCTCCCCATGACTAGCAGATGACTGCAGAGATATGGAGCCAGTGGCTTCCATTAAGGAGGGGGAAGATGTGATTGGGAGCAGGGTCTGGGGTGCCCAGACCAGAGGGCTGAGCTGTAGGAGAACGGAGTAACACTGGAACGCAGCCTGCCGCTCCCTGTGCAAAAAGAGGGTGTTCTCCGGGTTTGCGCAGCACAGAGTGAGAAGCCAAGTCAGATGGGCAGGGCACGCTGGAGGCTGGAGCTGCACGCACTGCTATGGGAAGCAGCAAGGTGCAAGCAGCTCTGGTGGGTACTTCCCCACCCCCAGCTCTCAGCATGGGGAAGGCTCATTCTGCTTTGATCGCAGACTCTGTGTTTTTCTCAGAGTAAACGAGATAAGCTGCCAACCATGTCACGGCCTCAAGCTAGAGAAGACACTTGAGGACATTTAGTGCAAGTACTTGGACTTTGGTCACGTTGCTTACCTGCACTCATGATGGCAAAGCTATTCACTAGGTCTCAAACTCCTCAACCCAACCCAGCCCCTTTCCTCCCTTCCTACTGGTGATCCCAGCAGGTGTCAGTCACCGGTAGCAAGGGATGGAACTGCTGCTGCCTAGAGACATGGTGGGGGGAATTAATACAGGCAGGGAGAGAAAAAATTGTGGGGTCACAGAGGCAGGATTAAGGGTCATTAGCTCCTATAAGAAGCCCCAGGCTGGGCTAGCAGAGAGCTGCAGGGCAGGCATGAGAGGCACTCACAGGACTGTGGTTGAAAAATGTGTACTCAATTCAATAGTTTCACCCTAATTTGCCTCATCCCCCAGCACCAAAACAAGCTCAACAGTAGCACAAAAATAAACCATGAGTCAAGTCTCCAGGTAAAGGTTTTGCAGTGCAAGCCTGGAAAGCCAAATTACTAGTAAAACACATAATAATGTATAAACTTAGTGCACACCCAGCAACCAGATGCCCTCAATTCTGCATCCGGGGCATCATCTACCACCCTGCAGCATGCAGCAGTGCACAGCATGGCGGTGCAGGTTTCATAAACCCACCCTCCCAGTGGCACTCCCACACATCCTGAACTCCTGCCTTCTCTCCTTCCCGCTTCCCTCTCATGACCTGGGATCCCTGCGCCTGTCTAACATAGGTGCAGCCTCAGTGACACTCGCCCCACAGTGCTTTAGATTTGTGTTTGCAACCCCCCCCACCACACACCCCTCTCCTGGTGATGTCCACCCCAGGCAGACCTCATACATGTCCTCACAGCTTTCATACATCTCTGTGGTGCTGCATATTCTGCACCACGAAAGGCAGTGCTTTGTCATGCAACTGCTGAAACCTTCTCCCCAGGCATGGCATCCACAGCTGCATCACAAGATGAGTTGGCAGCTCTAGGCCCTTTGCCCCATGTCCTAGACAGCAAGCCGCCTCTACATCTAGTGCGGATTTTTTTTAGACCCAGGACTGGAGTAATGGGAGCGGTCTGCCTTGCAGAGGTACCTGAGCAAGTGCATTACCTACGTGCTGGGTCTGTTGTTCAAAATAGGGTGATGAATCTTTGTGGAATGAACACAGAATATAGTGTAATGTGCGTGTAATAAATAAGCACTTTAATATATGTTTGTGCTTACTATATGTTTATATTGAATAAGCATATTACATTATAGAAGCTTCTAATAAATAAGCACATCAGCTTATTTATTCGCCTGTGTCTAACTGCAAGGAACTCTACCGTCCCCCTGCTCGAGGTCTCTGTGCAAGTCAATGTCTGTGGTGCATCAGCACTTGTTGAGCAGAGAAAGTTTTTCTGCTTGAGGTTTTTGCTTGAGGCGAGGGGAAGCAGGTGTCTGCGTTTCTTGTGTTCGGTGTAAGAACCAACCAACTGGTGATGTTGGCGCTTGTTTCAAAATGCGATTTCTGAGCAAAGGGTGAATGGAAAAAATAAATATGTATTTATATCAGTACACACGAACACATGACTTCCTGTTGACTAAACAAGCAACCTCTTCTCTGCTTTGGGGCTAGGTAATTACTTTTAATTATTCACCGCATTTTTGCTCTCTGATCTCTTAGCAGTTTGCTTTCTGAATCTTTAGTAACAGTAATGGCAATATTCCTCCTCCCCCCTTACACCTGACCACTGCTCTTCAGCCTGCTGTTATTTCTCTGTTGTTCTCACTTTGAGAAAGGGAATAGAGCCCTGAGCACAATAAACCTGAAGGGATGCTAGGACATCCTTCTGTGATCCTGATAAGCTGGAGCAGTGTCTCTTGCTAGGTAACACTCCAAACACACCAGCACAGGGACCCTTTCTAGCCTTCCTCACTAGCCTTTAACTGACCCAGGCTTTGATCAGAAACAGAGATGGAGTCATCTTCAGTAAAATTGTTCTTCTCTCCCACCCTCAGTCCCCTCTCCAAATAAGTTTGCCTCGAGCAGAAAGGAAGGAAAACCGGAGTGGTCAGCATCTCTCCTCGTGTATTAGCTCTGAGCCAAAAGGATCCTACCATATGTTAAAGATTTGGCAATTTACAGCCAGGGAGGAAGCTGGACTAGCAGCTAGATCAGGGATCAGCAACCTTTCCATGGTTTTCCAAACTACTTTTTTTTAACCAGAGCAGAAGTGACATCTGCTAATGAGCAAGATCTTGCCTTGGCAAGAGACTGCAGCTCCTGCTTTAGGCAGAACTGCATAGGGGCTGAGGGTCCCTCTTGAAATGTCACCCTAGACTTGCTGTGAGACACTAAAAACACATCCACACCAACGTGTTTCTGCTCTGGGGATTAGAGCCAGAGGCAGAGAATTGCTGCCACTGACTTTGTGCACTCGCACCTCCAGTGTGAGGAAAGTTACCGGTCTAAACAAAGGGCATTAGAAAGCCTACATCAGTATTTAGACTTGAGAGCCCTGCCAAAGAGTGACATAAATATAGTTCATCTGTTCATTTGTTCGGTATTTCTTTTTTATCTCTGTGGAGACCAAAGAGGCTCTCAACATTTAAGGAAAAGAGCTGATGTTTTAGACATGGAAGAATGAATTCCACTTACAGGCAGGACCAGAGAAAGGATCTAGTTAAACATTTTATGAGACTTGGCATGTTAAACCTTTGAGAAAATCATTATGCACAAATTTAATTTGTGGGGAAGACCAGGCTGGTCATGAAGATATTTCTTGACTCCTTTCAGAGCAGAAAATGTTATGTAAAATTTTCTGCAAGCTTTTGGCTATGGAAATTAGGAGCCAGAACAAGAATAAAGCTGAAGCTACCTTAATTTATCAGATGAAACACAAACAGTTGTGATGTCTAAGAAGCAGATTTCCCAGGGTGTGTTTGCTTTTTTTTTCTTTTCTTTTTTTCATGTCCTGTGTAACAAACATCCTCCTTGTGTTATTAAAAGGAAAAACTAGTATGAAAGGGGGACAAAATGACTCTTGGTCTGACCTAGGAGATAAGTCACTAGGTGCTGCTAGGGCAAAGGCTGAAAGGGGACAGCTGTTTCATTAGCAGGAGTGTCCTCTTTGACTCTGTTAAGTAGGACAGGGATTCGCAAGGTTTGCAGGCTCTTCTAGCTTTGGTCAAACGCTAGGAGCCAGATACTCAAAGAGGATAATTGGCACAACTCTTGAGACCAATGCAGCTGCCAAAATGTGGATTCATTGAGCGTGTGTCCTACCCAGGCATTTCCCCAAGGAGTAGGACAGCTCAGCCCTGGACCTTCCAGGAGTGCTCTTCTTTTTCCTGAAGTGTGCCATGCCAGCCGCTCTCAAAGACAAGTACTGTCAAAGCGCTGGGCTAGAGTCGTCTGCTCTGTTCTGGCAAGTCATCTCTCCTTTTCATGTTTTTGCATATACTGGTTTCACACAGTCCTAGCATGCTGAAAGCCAGTAAAATTAATAAGGAAAGTAAATGAAGCAGAGAAAAAACGAAGAACTACCCTAGCGTGAGGTAAACAAAAGCCCTGTTTCTCAGCCGTAGCACTGACCATGCCCCGCTTGAGGCAGAAATGGGGCAGAATATCCCCTGGCTGCCTCCTCAGCACCGTGCCTGGCCAAAGCTGCTGCCCCATCCCTTGGCTGTCCTTCAGCCCTGCAGAGGGGATGGGTGCCCGGGCAGGTGCTGCGGGGCCGTGGTGGAGCAGAGCCTGCGTGGCAGAGAGTGATGTTGGTGGAGCGAAGCATGTGCATCCTGAGCGTGAGCCCGGGCGTGACGGCATACAGCCGCATGCCTGCTGGGCGCAGCCATCGGATGGAGGGTCCCAGCAGCCACCCTGCTGCTGGCAGATCGCAGCACTAGTGCCACCTGGAACAGCAGGATCAGGCCCTGAGTCATTCCCCACCAGTCCTTTGCGTACAACTTTGCAATGCAGGTTCACCACCGCTCCTCGCGTGTTGATACGGCTCAGGCACCCACGGCCATGTTCAGGTGCCAAAGTGGGGCCAGGAGCTCCCCATCAAACCCTGGGCTCTCTCCAGAGCTGGGTCCCTCTCACTCTCTTCTTCGGCTTCAGCGTTGCCCCATGCTGCCAAGCAGCTGCCAGGCCTTTCAGGGGGACACGGAGGAGCGGGGGAAGCCTGCCAACAATTTTTTGTTCCCTGAGGTCCTTCCATTTGGGCGGCTGCAGGGCGCTGCACAGAGCTCCCTCCACAGTGGGGCAGGGTAGGGTCACCATCTTCACTGCACAGCTGCATGACCCGAGGCCCGGAGGGATAGTGTGGTTTTGCCCACATTCACGTTAGTGGTACACAAGCTCCCAGGCCCCCCTCTAACCACTAGACAATGCTTCCTGCCTCGTTATGTTATTGATATTAATTCAGAATAATTTTGCAGGCAGGGAGGGCCCAATGGGGAGTGCAGCGGGGGGAGGCGACCAATGGGTGCCAAGCATCTTTCAGAACTGATGCCCCTTCGCATCTCAACCCTTTGCTCTTCAGCTCCTGCAGCTCCAGAGACCTTTCTAACTCCTCCCTCAACCACACCCTGATGAAATCCGGCAGGGGGTAGATAGGGGTGAATGGGGAGGGGACACACAGGGCAGTCCACATTTCTGTACATCAAGTCAGAGGGCTGCACAGACGGAGCCTGCGAGACAACCTCCCTGCAATCCCATCACCTGAGAGAGACCCTGGCAGTCATGGACAGGTAAAATGAGTGCCTCCAGTTCCTTGCTCATATAAGAAATGAGGGTCTTTCTCTTAGAATTAATCTGCTCTCCCTTTGGTGCTCACTATCCCTTTCCTTTTCCCCATCTGACTCAGTGATCTAACTCGCCAACCCGTCCTGCTCTTGCACCTTGCATCTCTGTGTCTCCGTCATTCTTTCTCTTTGACTGTCTGCAACCCTGTACTCTTTTCCCTTTCTGTCATTTCTCTTTCTCGTGACTATTCTCTGTTCCTTTTCATTCTTTTTCTTTTCTAGAAACAAAAAAAGATAACAGAAAGACGAACGTGCTATCTGCCGCTTAAGCACCTCAATCCCTGCCCACTCTTCTCTCCTTATCCACCTGTTCTTTCTCTTGCACCAGATTTCTGTCTTACTCTTGTTTCTGCTGCTCACACGCTTGTGCTCATAAGCACAGCGTGTTCCAGCATTGGATTCCTCTACTTGCACTGCAATTATTCTGCAAGCTAATTATCACTAATCACTCTCCACAATTGCATATCATTCACACACTCAGGGGCCTTCACTCTGATTTGAGGACTGGCTTCATGAATCTTTATTTGAGGAGAAGGTCTATTTCTTCAGTGCCCGGATATAATCACAGCTCCTGTGTCATTGCTGCTTTCCCTTGAGCTATCCTATAGCTGTAGGAGTTGCACATGTATCCAGCACTTTGAACCTAACTGCAAATTTGCTCGGTTGCTTCCCACAACATCTGTTCATTCATTATTCTTCTTCTTGCACCAGTCACGTTTTGAAATCCTCCCTAGCAAAAAACCCCTGGGACGGTGAACTCCAGAGAGAAGGGAAAACAGGAACTGATGTTAATGAACATTTCTAGTTGAACAAATGGCTTCTGTGATTCAAAATTGTCTTCACTTTGTTCTGACACTGAAAAATAA
Source organism: Fregata magnificens (assembly GCA_013389945.1). Taxonomy (NCBI): domain Eukaryota; kingdom Metazoa; phylum Chordata; class Aves; order Suliformes; family Fregatidae; genus Fregata; species Fregata magnificens. The sequence goes on along the minus strand of WAAD01003959.1, from coordinate 92,140 downwards.
CCCAAGTGATCATCATTTTATTTTTCTGGGTTTTGGAGTCATTTCTTGTTCTTCAGCCTTATTTGCATCCACATGCTGCTTCACAGGGGCAAAACCATTGAATAGAGAAAAATGGGAAGAAGTGAGAAAAGGGAAAGTTAGAAGAAGAATCAGAAACCTTTTGAAAGCAAATGTTTTTGCCCAAAACTTCACGAAAAAGAGAAAAGGGAAAGCCTGTTTTCCCTAAACTTTTTGATGTGTTGAAAAGCATTTTTCCATGTGGGCTTTGATGAAACATCAAGATAATTGTCGTTGTTTTTCACCTGGCTTATATGGTTCTTCAACAAGTGATTGCATTTTTCACAATTCCTCTGCTCTGTTTTCTGCTGTTGTGGCACACCCCAGGTAGGAGCTTTGCAACCCTCTGGCCTATCATACCTGCTCATTTCCCACGTGATTGTCTGGGCTATCCCCTCTGGACAACCTGAGGATCTGTCACACATAGAAAGGGTGTCCCCTCTGCAGCACCTCTGTTATGGAGGAGAGTCTTCCCCACATCCCTGCAATAACACACATCTAAGAGGGAGCAGCCTGAGGTGAACCACTGGTTGACAGTTTTGTGAGGGGACCAACGTGTGTGTGTGTGTGTGTTAGGGAATATACACACATGTTCATACGTGTTTGTACAAAGGCAGGGAAACAGGGTGAATCTAAGGTGGTAGGAAGTGGGGCGGCTCTAAGTGTGAGAAATAAATCAAAACTGATGATGAAGAGCATACAGTGCAAGAGAGAAAAGTGGGTAGGGGAAACACACACCCAACGTGACCTGCCAGAGAAAAGGGTGATGAAATGCAGTGGGATCAGTTTGTGCTCTACTCCTGACACAACCTGCAAGCCCAGCAGAGCAGGACTAGGGCCATGCTTACAGGACAGACCTCCAAGAACTGCCTGAGGCTGTTGTTGGGCTGAATAAAATCCTTAGTAGGGACGCTTTGCTCTCTGAGTGTGTGCAGGACTCTGCAGAGCCTTGTCTTCTCTATGGACTTTCTCCTAGCAGGAGACATGCCACAACTCCCATGTGATCTGCTTCTCTAGGAGCATGTCTGTATAAAGAGTGGCATAACGGAGTATGTGTGTACTTGCTCTTTCTATGTGAGCAGGACAGGTATTTTTGCACTGCAGGCTGAGGGTGACATGGCAGGAAAGAGGATGTGTGCGGGTGGCTTGCCTATCTGTGGGACAATCAGGGTAGCAAGGGTGCTTGAGGGAAGAATGTGCCTCTCTGGCTATGCGGTGTGAGGTGCAATAGGGAGTGCTACAGGAGAGCAAAGCACGTGCATTAGGTAACAAAAGGCAAGAGGATGTGCATGACTATATGAATGAGCACTTGTGGTGCAGTGGCCATGTGTGAGGGTGCACATCGGAGAGAAGCTCCTGGAGGAGCAGAGAGGATGCCACTGTTAGCTGGAGATTAAGTGCTCTGCAGTGCTCAGGCTTTGTGGTGACGTTGGCAAACAGATGAAGGGTGTTTGTATAATAAACTTTTCCTTGCTTAGACTCTCAGATTTAAATCGGATTTAAATTCCTAAGAAACCCAAATTCCCCTTTCCTACCCCTCACTGGAGACCCCCCCAGAAAACCCAGCTCGGTATCACTTAAACTGACCCCATCTCCCTGCTGAACATCAGCCTGTCAGAGGGAAAAGATGACAAAGGACGTGATTATTTTTAACCCATTCACTTCTGTTTTGCATTGCTGTGGGGGACGTGAGCATCTCACCTCAATGAACACAGCTGTTCTCAGCTGCCTATGTACCTCCACTTGGCAGTGAGGCTGTTAGATATGGCTTATGACCACCTTGCCCTCCCCGTGCTCCTGCTGCCTCTCCCCAGCAGGATCCCTGGGCATGGGAGCAGAACCCCACCAATCTCGATGTTTGTCTAATGTGGGAACAGTACTTGTGTCTGGAGAGGTGTCAGCATGCCTCTACCCCATTACGTATTCTGTCAGCTAGTGTATGGCATCTTGCCCGAGCCCCTAGCCCTGCACACTTTCAACCATGCTCTTCTTTTGAGCAATGCTGGGAAGAAACTCTGTCCAGCATTCTCTAAAAAGGCTCTAATTTGATCCATCCCTTGCCCCAGTGGCTTTTCAGGGTTTCTGAAAACTGAACTCCAGACCATCTCATCTTCCCAGGTCTTCTCAGACACCTTCATCCTTCTCCCTCATTGGTGTCCGTCTTTTGGATATTTGCAGATATTTTCACACTCTTCCCAGCCATAGTTGCTGTTTGACTAACCACTACTAATTCACTTACTGTTTCCACTCACAAGGTCACCTGCTTCATCCCCACAGTCACGTCTGCACCCTTTCCCTAACATATTGCATGCAAATTACTGATGCTCTTGTCGTACTGAGAGGCCTGGACATGAGGAGGATATTTTTGGTGCTGAGCCCTCAACAAAAACATGGCCAACTGCTGGTCCCAGGTTGGGGCTAATGTAAATTCTCTCTTGTCTTCTCCTGTAGCCTCCTGATGAAGAGGAAGCTTTTCCTCTACAACTTCAAGAATCTGCGCTGGGCCAAGGGCCGGCGTGAAACCTACCTCTGCTATGTTGTGAAGCGCCGTGACAGTGCCACATCGTGCTCCCTGGACTTTGGATACCTGCGCAATAAGGTACAGAGAACACCTTGGCATCCTGTTCTTATATCCGTGCTGAGGTGCATGCAGTTCCAGTTTGCCTGGGGCAGCAGGGAAAGGAGGGCTGCAACAGCAACGCAGGCACCGGCACACATGTCCACAAGCATGGACACTGCACTGGTACATACTATTTGGGGGTTGCAGCTTCCAGGTAAACCTGTACTTTATGCTACCCTCAAGTGTGTTACCAGCAAGACATCCATAGTCCCTGCTGCTTTGCCAGTCTACCTACTTTTCTACTTAGCGCCCACCCATTCCTCTTGTTGTAAGTCCCTACACGTCAGTGCATCCCTGTGCTTTTCCACTTATGTACCACTGCGCCTTCTCCCTCTGTGCACTGACCCTAGGACCTACCCCCCACCTTGTTTCTCCTCCCCTCACACCCCATCCAGCTCACGCCTACCTCCTCACCCCTCTTACACCCTGCTGCCCCACTCCGCCTCATGCCTTGCCCATCTCCCTCTTCCACAAAGATGGGCTGTCACGTGGAGGTGCTCTTCCTGCGCTACATCTCAGCCTGGGACCTGGACCCGGGCCGCTGCTACCGTATCACCTGGTTCACCTCCTGGAGCCCCTGTTATGACTGCGCCCGACACGTGGCCGACTTCCTGCGCGCCTACCCCAACCTGACCCTCCGCATCTTCACAGCACGCCTCTACTTCTGTGAGGACCGCAAGGCAGAGCCTGAGGGACTGAGGCGCCTGCACAGGGCAGGGGCCCAGATTGCCATCATGACCTTCAAAGGTGAGATGTGCAGGCGAGAAAGAGATGACGGAAAGCTGTGGGGAGTTAGGGAGACCCAGGAGGGCGGGAGAAGCTAGGACAAGGAGCCAGAAAAGCTGATGGCAGGATGTGATGATTTAGTGATCCTAGGAGAGGTCAGTGTCCTCTCTGGGGCAGTCCTGAGCACTCTGTAACTCCCCTGTGCCTTGCACAGATTACTTCTACTGCTGGAACACGTTTGTGGAGAACAGGGAAAAGACATTCAAAGCCTGGGAAGGGCTGCATGAAAACTCTGTCCATCTGTCCAGGAAGCTTCGACGGATCCTCCTGGTGAGGGCCAATTCTCCTTCTTCCAGTGCCTCTTTCCCTCAGCTTCTTCCTCTCTTCCTCGCTATAGTTACTCTCTGCTCTTGCTGCCCATCTCTGCCATCTGCCATTTCATTCATTCCTGTGTCTTCACCTTCCACGTCCCTCGTGCCTCTCTCCCCCAACTTCCTTCATATGTCCTCTCCTCATTCTCTTCCCTTTCTTCCACCTCTTATCCCATCTCCTGCCATTCCTTCCTCCTTCCCCATCTTCATAGCTTCCTGCTCACTTTACAACTGACCTACCATTTATATTTTGTCCTGCAGCCACTGTATGAAGTAGATGATTTACGAGATGCCTTTAAAACTCTGGGACTTTGAAGTGAAAGTCATCAGCAATCAGAAGACTCCACAAACACTTGTTCTTTGATTTCCAACTCTCTCCCTTACAACAGATCTTTCTCTTCTTCCCTCTTTACATGTCTCTTCCTTTCAGCCCTGTGTCTAGAATAAGACTATCCTTATGTTTTCATTTCCAAGGAGAATTAGGCTGATCTTCTGAAGACACATTCCACAGACTCACACCTCATGCATTGCTAGCTGGGAATAGCCAGGACTGCACTGACATTGCCAGAGAGCCATTTGTCCTCCCTCAGTCCCCGCAGAGCTAATTCAGGTGGTCCACTAAGTGGAGTTCTGGGTTTAGCCTTGCCCAGGTGGGAGCAGACAGCATGCAAAGCTGTTTATGCAACTGCGTTCTCACTGGCACCGCACTGATCTGCACATTTCATGAGGGCTTCGGGAAGCACATCTCTTGGCTCTTAGAGCTGCACTACACTGAGCTGCTCTGTGTCCTCCCCTGTGAAACCGTGTATTTGTCCTTCTGGACGTGGGTAGGAAGTTGAAAACCATCACCATTTAAGTGGTATAGCCTATGTCCTAACAGCAAAATTGGCCAGTTATTGGAAAGCTCGACTGAGGGTATTGAAGTGAGTCCTGGATAGCCCAGGTAGCTTAGCTTGAAAACCTCACTTGAAGCCAGCAGGTCTTCTAAGTGGATTGTGTGCAGGCCCAGGCCCTGTAGTGCCTCCTGCCCAGAAAGGAGGGAGCTTCAGTAGCTGTGGGTCCAGGTTTTGTGCTCTAGGAGAGGTTGAAACTAGACAATAAAAGCCTAAAATGAAAGCAGAAGACTCGCTGGCCAACATTTTCAAGTGCAAAATGCAATTCTATGTGTCCAGCAAGACATTTCCCATGCAGAAATAGGAAGTCCACTCAACTCATATTAACTATGTTGAGACCCATGGCAGCTCAAGGTCAGTACTTATCAATGTGTGGACCTCTCACCCAGCCAGGAAAGGAGCCACCAAAGGACTTCACCACAGCAATGTTTTTCCAGCATACATCTACTAGAAAATACCTTCATTTCCACATTGTATTGTCCCTCAGACTTAATTTCTCATTCATGTAGGTTGAGGTTGTGTCTTTTTAGATGTGTATTGGCATCCACATCAGTCACCATCTGTTTCTTGACATACCTCAGGGAGGAGCACCACAGCTCTCACTACTGGAGTACTTTCATCCACTGCGCATTTCCTCCTAGATCAGTCCTGCAATATGCTCCCTCCCTAGCCAACTGTCCTCTGCTGATACACCTTAACAGTCCCACAGCCTTCTGTTTTTCAGGCCTTTTGCTGTCCATAATATGGCTAGATATGGCTAGTTGGTGACTGGACTGAGAGCTGACCAGAAAAAACACCCAGCATGAGCAAAGCTATACAGCCTGTAGATAGATATCTTCTGTAGGGGGCAAAACCAAAGCATCCTCCTGCCTGGCAATCGCTGTGTTTCCACTAGGGGACCCCATCAGCACCTGGTCTTGTGGACACAGTCTTTACTAAATTGAAGACATGGGTTCATAGTACGCACCTACTCACCACCGCCTTCCCACTACCTAAATTACAGATGGATTGTCCTCTGCAGTCTAACCTCTTGAGGCTTTAACAAAGGAAGGTGTGTCCCACATTCTGGGGCTGCTCTGTCATTTCCTTCATGATGGCTGTGAGTTCTCTGCTCCACCCTGTTCCTCCTTCTGGGCAAGGCTGGAGGCTCCTGCGTCGCTTTTCAAAACACCTCCTCTAGTGATAGACTAGCTGCAGGAGGACAGCAAAGAGCCCTGCTCCCACAGTGCCTCCTCCTGCTAGGAGAGGTCACAACTGGGTGCATCACAAGCTTCCTACAAATTCAGGCTCCTGAGGCAAGCTCAAGGAATTTCAACCAGGAATAGCAATAAGAGTTCTTTGCAAAGCATTAATTTGCAAGCATGGTGCTGTATATTTGTTTGACACAGTGCATATTATTTATATAAATAAATGTCTTACAAACGAGCATCTGATTTTGTCATTATTTTGGTACCACGTGGGTGAGGGAAGTAGAAGTTGACACAAAGGATTGACATGTCATGTATTCTTTCTGATTTCTGGAGAGACAACCTGGCACTATCCTATTAAACTGTCTTTACCCTTTTCTCTTGTGACTTTGAAGTTGTTGACAGTGTCACCCAGCAGATCAAGGTGGATAAAGTGTTCAGGCAATAGATACTTTGGAAATACTATAAAAAATCTGGGATGTAAATGCTAAAGTTGTTCAAGATGCTTCCTTCATTGATTGCAAGCCTATCGTCCCCATTCATGACTCCTAATTGACCAAAGCAGACACAGAAGTGCTGACTCAACATACTTCACAAAACAAGAACAGAAGCAGAGATGGAAAAAGGATCTCTGTCTTCCAACTTTTGGTATTGGCCTGTACAACGCTGTTGTCCGTCTGAGTGAAATTGCTGGAGAGCTACTAGAAAAAGTAGCATTTGCTAAAAAAGCAGTTGAGATACACTGGCTTTTGCTTAAATGCTGTCAAACATAGAGGTGAAGATACTTGTTGAAACATGACAGTTGGTGACATTATACAATAGGAGAATAAATGCAATGAGTAAATGGAAAGAAACATGCACTGGATTTGTCCTAGGTTGCTTCTTCCGAATCTAAAGCAGATTAAATTCAGAGTGGACTGTTTAGCTAATCCATGTGATTTAGCTACAGGAATTTAGCGCTGCTGCTATAGAGATCCTTTTTAACTGCACTTTTTCTGTTCTCAAACACCAGTTCATATTATTTGTTACAAGGTATTTTTTGAATTGGCATTATTAATTAATTCAACCTCAAATGCATTAGGTGTCTCTGCCACGAATAACTCCCTGGAGGATGACTGTTATGTAGTAACATCACTTTTTCAACCTAATATTTTTTTACTTGCTTTGTAGACTGTGTATATAGGGAGCGTTTCACTACTGCTTATATACTCTTGAGTACCACTTATGTTTACAGCCTGTCCCTTATGGAGATGGGCCTATGGCGCTAGCTGAAAACCCCAGTCTCACTTGGTCCAACACCCCACGGCTTGCAGTAATGAACAAGACACAGGCGCATCCGAATAGCTGTATAGTTGCTGCCCCAAGCTGTGCTTTCCATGAGTGTGCCCGTCTCCCCATTTTCTTGTTACTCGCACCCTAAGGACTACAGTCACAATTAATGACAGGATACAAAAGATTCCCAGCAAATCTGGCACAAAAGTGAGCTCTCACCAGGCCTGCCCCCGTGACTGGGTGTGTAATGTTTTGGGTGCTTTTTGCATGCTCAAGCTTTACATGCCATTACAGTAAGCACACCCTCACAAGGCCCAGGCAGCTGCTGAAAACCGTCCTGCCCACGGGCTGGGGGTAGCTCCTTCATCCTCACTGAACGTCGTCTTGCATGTCTCTGCACGCAGCCACATGCGTGACCTTTTGGCAATCGGAGCCTCGGGACACATCCAGTCTTATGACAACTGACGTGCTTTATCACCCCGGAGGCTGGGATACAGAGACCACCCACTCTGTGGAAGTTCCAACTCTGCAGCAGAGCAAGGTACGGGATCGGTCTTTGATAACAGAGGAAACAGGATAAACAGGGGATGGGATGGTTATTGGTACAGTGTGGAAAACCAGGAATGGCTGCCATCTCCTGGTGCACAGGGGTGTTTGGCACCCTTTACAAGGGTGTTGGCTGGAGGGATGTTGTTCCTCACTGCAAACAGCTCCTGGAGTCCAGCTCTCGACAACCCCCAGAACATGCCCATTGAAGAGCAGGACACTGACATCATTCCCACAGCTGCACACAACGTTACTCCAGGTCAGTACACAGCGTCCTTGGACATCACATTGCAGTAATAAGAAACAGATTACCATTAAACAATGCAAAGATATGCTCCAGGCCCTTACAAATACAAGGGGGATTTTCAAAGCATGTCCCCCCCCTGCTTGCTCGCTCTCCCTCTCCCGCATGCTGGTGCTTGGAAACCAGGACAGAAAGGGGCTTCAGGGTCATGGAGTCCAGTCCCCTGCTACTTGCCCCTTCAGGGGTTTTTAGCCTATATGTATTCACATCCAACATTGTCCTCTAGCTCGAGTAGTTTTTTCTTCCCTCCCTGGTGCTGACCCTTTGGTGTTTCTATGAGCAGAAATTTCATTATTTAATCACATATGTATTAAATACTCACGGCGATGGAAATCAGATTGGTTTGCAGAAGAAACGTGGAGGGGTTTGGCACAGAAGAGGCCATTTGTTCTGCCAACGCCAGGGATAAGCAGGGCCTGTGAAGGGGAAGGAGAAAGCGAGTTGCTGCAAGAGCAGATGTCAGAGCAGAAGGGTAGGTGCCAAAGTGTGGCAAGTATTTTGAAGGCTGCCTTTGGCTTTTACATCTCTCATACACTTTTGTGATAGGCAGGTCCCCTCAGGCTTCCAAACCCACATAAGATATAGCTAAAACACCATTGTTGCTGCTGCTGTTGTCATAATTATTATTAAGCATACCAGTTGAAGGACTGATGTGACTTTCGAAGGTGGGGGGCTAATATTGAGAGAGGTAATCTTCCTGCCTACAAGGGGCCTGTCTCCTCACACGGGTGAGTGCAGGTGGCACCCAGGTTCCCGGGCAGGGAGGATGTTGATGTCTCCATGCCATAATCTTGTTATTAATCACAGTTAAGAACTAGCCTACTCTGCAAGCTGCAGCAATGTTTTTAACAGTCCAGAGGGACAGAAGAAGATGAGAGTAGACCAGCTCTCTTCTGCGGTTACCTCTACAGGCTAGCAATGTGGTAGACCCACTTCTAGGCCCTTACATGCCAGCACGGCAGGGATATAGCAGATTGCAAGTTCACTCTGGCAAGTGTGAAACTGGTGTAAAAAAACTTCACTGGGCTGACTTCGAATGGCAAGCTTCCAAACACACCAGAGAAAGTTTGTCCTCCTGCCTGCAGTGAGAAAGGGCTGAGGCTTTCATGAAGAACCATGCACTCCAGCTAATTCATAAAAATGAGTCCATGCACTTCAGTTAATCCAGGCACTTCTGTGCAGCTGAATGATTTGGTAATGCCCAGAGCTGACACTAGCAGTAGCAGAACTGTGACCCATGGCAGGGATGTGGGTGCCAGACATCCCTGCCTCGTTACACCCCAGTGCTCAGCTGTAGCAAGAGACTATCCCTAGCCAGATGTGACTGGGGGAGGCAGGGGCACCAGCCTGTGACACTGTTCACTTCAGAGTCCAGGCTCCCCTAGGAGTATGGCACCATCGCTCACAGTGCCCTGTTCATCATTTCTGCTTTATCACGTGTCCTCTTGCTCCCTTAGTGACAGTCCTACACATTACAGGACCATCACCACTGCAAAGTTCTTGCCTAATGGACTAGGATTGCTGCTGAGCAAATGGGCACATCTCTGGTTCACCCCTCTGACCCAGACTCACTTGTACTGGGGCAGGGCCACAGGACCCTGATCACACTCCGGCTGGAGTTGTTACAGCCTCCATAAAATGCTGTCTCTGCTTTCAGCTGTCTCCAAGATCCTGCTTCATTTCCTCTCTCAGAAGAGCAGTGTAGCTGCTTATGCTTCAGAAAGGGCTATTGAATACTCAGAAACCACATTTGGCCTAGGAAGAGCTGAAGAGAGCTGGAGCCTGGGAGCGTGTCAGGCGACAAGTATTACATCTTTTCACTTTGTTCTTCTCTTCCCTAGTAGTTCACTTTCAGGAACCCATTGTTGCTGTGTTTCTCTTCCGGGACTTCTAGCAAGCCTGATTAGCCCTTCTGAGAAGGAGGAACAAACGAACAAGAAGTTGGACAGAAAATCAGATAATTACAGGGGGCAACAAATGAAAACATTTGTTTTGGGAGTAAGAGTCAGAGAGCCAAACTGTAACTATAGGGAGCTGAAAAGGGACATAAAATAGCACATCCCTGTGCAGGCACTCACTGCTCCCTGAGGAGCCAGTGGACACTTGCCAATATTGCTTTGAGATAGGATAATGGAATAGGATTAGGCCCAACAGCTTCCAGGATGAGTGTCCAAAAATCATCAGGTTGCATACCCATCTCATATGCTTGCTAGTGCTGACCTACTGTTATTAATCCCCAAGGCATTCCTTACAACCTGAAGAGAATCACACCTACTGCACCACCTGTCTGAGAGAAGCTGCACTGGATAATGCTGCAGAGACCGATGTTAAATGAAACTGATCCCTAGTGGGATCTCATTTTCTTCCTCCTTCATCAATCATTTTGTCCTCTGTTGTTCTGGTTTATATCCTGATTTCTCCCTTGCTTTTCTCCCTTGGCCACCACCCCACCCTTATCCAAGGCTGTCTGGCCTGGGGCTAAACCCTGGAGGCGCTCAAAAAAGGTGTAGACGTGGCACTCCAGGGCCTAGTTTAGGAGTCATGGTGGTGTTAGTTGATGGTTGGACTTGATGATCTTAGAGGTCTTTTCTGACCTTAATGGTTCTATGATTCTATGATAAACAGATGAGTATTAGCTGAAGCTCAAAGCAAGAATAGGGTACCTCTTGGTGTGCCAGGGATAACCCCTCTGTCCTGCAGTAAAGGCACTGTCCTCTACTTTGCCTGCAGGAAAACTATTTCATGGTAATAGTTCACTGAGATGGGCCCTGGACTGTCAGGAACAAAGTTGGAGGATTCACAGCAGGGTCTGTACTCACCCTCAGATGATACTGCAGGAAAAAGCAATTAATTTGGAGCAGGTCACCATATTGCTGTTACAGGATTAAGATCAACTTTGGGCTGATATATATTATTCCTTACTGGACTACTGGTCCTTTCTCATGTAGAACAATGTGGTTGACACAGCCCTAGCTTCTGGACCATCTAATCCCCTTCACCTAGTACTACTTATAGAAGGCTCCTGTTCTCTTTCTTGGTCTTCTCAAATGAATTGTCTCCCATCAACCCACCTTCCCCTCCTAATTCAAATTCACATCTCTAATCTCCAGGCAATGTCATCATCCTACTCCAAAGACATGGGCCATCCAACCTGCCATCTTCCTCCAGAGAGTTCCAGTTTTAGGTACACTGAGTTCCAACCTTTCCAAGGTCAAAGTCTGACTACATATTTATTCTAAGGTGCAGAAACATAGCAACACCTGCCAGCATTTTTAGATTATTTCATGTGAACTAGCAATGTGTCAGTAAATTCCACACTGCTATGGGTAAAGCCTTCTCTGTGCAATGCTAAGCTGTAAGCAAGATTCTATGATGCTGAAGTATTTATGGCAAGAGATATGGATGGGTCTTCAGGTCTTGCAGATTTCTTTAACACTTAGGGTTTCCATTTTTTGCTGGCCATGGATGCTACACATTGTTGTATAGCTTTGTGCTGTTGTACTTTTTAGGTTCTCAGATGGGACTCAGCTAACTTCTGTAGCATAATGAAGTCTCAAAGCGAGACACAAATGAAAATCTTTGAAGACATATATGTTGATCAGGCTCAAATCCAGTTGCCACATTCCACAGCAGACCAGTAACTTACCAGTTATGTTGCCGAATAGTTATGGACCCCAGCGTACTCAGCTACATGTGGATCAAGTGACTTGATTTCTCCTGAAGGAAACAAAGCGCTTACACTAGAATGGCCAGAAAGAAGGCATGTGACATCCAGCCTGAGGACCTGGACAGGGGGAAGAAAACTTTAGCCACACTATACATTGCTTGGAGTAATTTTATTTGGTTAACGCAGGAGACACTCCCCAGCCAGCTGTGCTCAGCTTTAGATACTCTCTCAGACAGCAGGGGCTGGAGCTGCTTCCCTCAGCCTGCAACTTTTCTGCCTGTCTTGATTGTCTGCTAAACATCTGGAGACTTTGGCATGGCCAAAGGATGCTATAAGCATTAATCAACTAGAAGAGATAGGCATGGTTCCCACCAGCCCCTGCCTTATTCTTCAAATAATCATTTGTGCCTGCATGTTGCAGATCCCAGCAGCAGCACATTCCGCAGTGGGATCACACAATGGGCCTCCTGCTTGGAGAGGCTGGGAATCATGAAACACGGAGCTGCCAACATGATTCATTCAGATGTTTTGCATTACTTGCAGTGCAAACTGAAAACTGCTGCAATGCCCAACCCACCTGTATCTTCTTTTTCACTTATGCCTGTAGAGATAGCTCAGAGCTTTCAATATCTCCTACTTCACCATTCCACTCAGCGCTTCCAGCTGGAAAAGCAGAAAATTTTTTACTGTATTCCCCCAGTTTGCAATGAACAGCTGGGACTCCAGAGTGTGGAGTGTGCCCAGGAACTGAACAAGAAAAGCAAAGTTTCCACAGAGTTGACATTTTCCCTTTTATTCTGTTGTTTCTACAGTCATAAAAACAGGGAGAATAAAACCTTAAAATGAAGCAGTATAATCCTTAGTAATATAATTGTATTATATTGTAATAAAAGCAGCAATATAATAATATTGCATAAATACTAATAGCATGAAGTATTTTCTGAAACATACACACATAGCCATAAAAGTGATCTTCATAAGAAATTCTCAAAACCAGAATGCATTGCTCTGATTACTTATTTGGAATAGATCAGAGCAGGAAAAATGTTACTTGCTGGCTTCTCAAGAGGGTGCGCGCAGAATCTGATTGCAGAATCAGCAGACATGAAAGGCCTGATCCTGGGGCATGGTCCCCCTCTCAGTAAGCCTTGTGAATAGCCAGAGCACTGTGTCCTGGCTGCATCATCTGAACTTCCTGACGGTTTCTCATGAGCTCCTGCTGTGTCCAATACTTAGCAATGACCAGCCAGTGATAAGAGTCTTCTCTGGTGACAGTATGAAGCTCATAGTTCAAGGCTGTAGCGGGGAAGACTGCCACGGACTGGCTTTTCCAAAGTGAGCTTGAAAGCATGCTGCTGATGCTTGTTAGTATTCAAAGTTTCCCAGCAATGGAGGAAGCCCCTAGCAGGAAGACACATGAACATTAAAAATTAGATGCCAAAAGCTGAAGTTGTCTCTTCAACATGATCCAGAGTTTGAAAACACAGCATCTAGTCCGAGAGATCGTTCTGATCCACCTTCGTCATGTCAGATAATCTCCCTTGGGACACAGTTTTCCAGGAAACAGGGTGCCACCTTGGAATTTACTGTGTGCTGTAAACCCCTCCTAAAAAGACAGACCACTCAGAAACAGAAGCATTAAAAAGGTGGCAGGGGAAGTGGAGCTAGGTCCTGTGGAAAGGCAGAATTTTTGGGGTTAGAGAGGCCCTCCAGAGGTCTCTAGTCCAAAGACGTGTTTGCAGCATGGCTAACTCCAAAGCTAGATCAGGCAGCTCAGAGGAAAGTTCTCAGTATCTCTAGGGATGGAGGTCTGACAGTCTCTCTGGGCACCTGTTCTGGTACAGCACCACTGTCAGGGGAGACTTTTTCCTTCTGTCCAGTTGGAATTTCCCTTGTTGCAGCTTGTGCCTACTGCCTCATTTTCCCTCTGTGCAGCTTTGAGGAGAATCTGGCTCTGTCTTTGCTGCCTTTATATAGTGGAGAACTGCAGTTAGATCCCACTTAGCCTTCTTTTCTCTAGGTCTGTCAAAGCCAGTTCCCTCAGCCTCTCCTTGTAGGGCAAGTGCTCCAGCACCCTGACCATTGTAGTGGTACTGCACGAAACCCTCTCTGGTTCCTCAGTGTCTTTCTTGTGCCAGGGAGGTCAGGACTTAACACAATGGTCTGTATTCATCTGGAGCGTGTGCCTGGAACAAACTCTCCTCATTACATTTCTGCGCTCAGGGGGTCTTGGTCTGCCCCAAGAATTGTGTCAGGTGGCAATGGTCAATGAGACTTATCTGAACATGCACAATTAGTACAATGGGGCTGGGTGTTCATAAGAACTGAGCACATGGACCTTCTCATTCCTTCTGTGGAGGGTTGGTGGTTCATCAGAACTACGGATAATGGGCCCTATTCACCTTCATTTTAGGGGTGGCTTGAGTTTGGCTGAGACGGCAAAGCAGTTGAGCAAGTGCCTGACTTTCAGCATGAGTGTCCCCGTGCAAACTTTCTAGCCACCAGGAGTCTGCAGTAATCAACAAGGTTGCCAGGGGCACAGGGAGGGACAGGTCATTTGTTAGCTGGCTGTTTAAAACCAAGACCTGAAGGGCATACTTGCCTTGTGCTGCTGCCCAGGGAACTGTGCTGAGTTGGCTTTAATTTGTCGGTACTCACAAGCATTTAGCAGACAGCTCTGTTCAGCTCCCTGGTAAGCATCACACTATGCATTTGATTGTGCATAAGCTGCTAAATTATTTAATCATCTCAGACATTAGGAGACTCAGGAAGAATGAAAGCCAGAGGAAAAATATCTCCTAAATAGTTACATTGCATTAACTACTTTGTTAGATCAGCTGACTGACTGGATAATGCCACTGATTGTGTATACTGCCACCTGAATGTCTTATTCAGACAGAATTCAAAAGGTCAGGTTGTGAGGTATTAAAAGATCTATGTAAAGTTTGGGGTGGATGGAACTGAAATGAAGTCTAATGTGTACCTTTTCCTCAGTCAGAAATAAACCAAGGCATTTATAGCATCCTACAAACAGGTTAGTTTTTCTCCTTATAGACTTTAAGCTCTTGTCTGTATTATGTAGTTCTGTGCATCCCTTCCTCTATCTCCTGCCGTCTATTCTGCTAGCCCCCATTCTACATATAGGGACCAGTTCAAGCAAGAACCAGCTTGCCCCACAAAGGGTGGCTGAGCCAGGAAGTTAACTCCAGTCCTGGTCTTCTTTCCTGTTCACTAGGCCACCTTCTCTTTCTTGTATAGTAGGATATCAGGCCATACAAATAACTTCTGCAGTTGTATGGATTGCAAGAAATAAGGAATGCAGATCTCAGTCCTATGATACTCTTATGTGTAAGCTCTGATCCTGAAAGTGAATCCATCCATCTGGGCTTTTGAACTTGCTCAGAACTTAACTAAAATCAGTGGCTCTGTCCTGAGAGGCAAAAAGAGTGCACTTGAACCATGTTTACACAGCTGAATGAGCCTTTGGGATCAAATAGCTCCAGTAAGCTGCAAGCTAATGAACTTGTAGCTGATCCATGTTAAGGGTTGAAATAATTTATCCTTTGCCTAGTAAAAAAACTGAGAGTATTGCTAAATCTATCCTCTACTCCTGGCCACAAAGGCACAATGTAGCAGCATAGTCCTTGGCAGTCTCTTGCCCGCTTGGCCATGCAGCATCAAGCCCATGCTTATTTTTCTTACTATCGTTTCTGCTAACACCATTGCCAGGATCCTCCAAAGCTCCTTTTCCTAGGATTTTGCATTACTTTTCACTCTCAGCATTTTCTTCAAGTGCCTACTAACCCAAAGGATATGACAGAGCTCTATCGAATTCAGAAAGATGTATGAAGCGAAGCTCCAGGGCCAATAATCATCTTCTCCATGTTGGTATGCAACAAATCTTTTCCACGAGTAACTGTAATCTGAGAAGAGAGATATCCAGTCACTCTTGATGAAAGACATGCCCAGTTCCTTCTTCATTAATATGTCAGTGAGTCACTTCTTTCTTAGTAAGACAACAGTAAAGGGCAGGAGAAAGATATTCATCTGAGGGTATTCATGCAAGGGACCAACAATGACTTGCAACTACAAAAATAAGTTAGTGGAAAGGGGAACCAAAACTCTACAAATAGCAATATGTCTAAAAAGGGGAATTGCCAGAGAGAGAAAGATCACTACAGTCGCTTGGGCAACCCTATCACAGATAGCACATCAGGGCATAAAGCCAGAGCACGTTGGCCAAGGGAGAAGGAATCAGTGAGTGGCAGGCTGCTTCTTTGGGAGGGACTGTAAAGAGAAGTGGCACGTGCAATCAGGGCTATTCAGGCATAGCTTTTGGCAGCCTTGTGCTTGATCACAGCAGCTTTGGGTAAGACAATAAACTTGTTGCTTTAGTCATGAATGTCTGACTTATCTTGATGATCAGGGAAAACCTGGAGTGAACATCTTAACATTTAGCATCGTATTGATCTTAGTGTTGATAGGATGGCCAGAGCTTCTGTCAACACTCTGGTGGTATAATCCCAGAGACAGGTTCCCCAAGATAAGCAATGTCGTTTAAGTTTACATTCAACCTGGTAAGTTTTGTAGCTGCATACTCCAGTAGTAAGTATCCAGACAGGTGTGTGAGATTCATCTCTTCAAATTTATGTTCCTCTCCGTGAGCTACTTGTCTGGACTATTTTTACAGCCAAACATCAATGGGCAAGCAAGATATACATGCAAAAAGACACACATGCAAGACACAGTTGTCCTCTGTGATGCATCATCTGAAAGTCTGCTTTAGATATGTCTCCTTCTCTTCTCCAGCTATCAAGGGAGACCATTTACTTGCTGCAGCTGGCAAGCAGATCTGCATATATATATGCTAGGAGGGACAGGTTCTATCTTATGCTTAGGATTTTTCACTGTATATAAAGGAGACCTGGATGGCTCAAGAAAGACATAACTCTCCATGTTCAGATTTGGCAAGAGGAAATGGCCATGCTGGTCCTGCTGCTGTATGGGGTTGGGGAAGAAATAAGGCAGAAGCAAGTGGCATTTTTGCACTCACTAGTCCTCCCCAATGTCAGCCATCACCACTATTACAAAGCACAACTGCTGAGAGTGCACATAATCCCAGAACTTTCAATCCACACCTAGACAAAGCCTAAGAGTAGTTGGGTTACCTGCAAGATTCATGATACGTATAATGACTCCATTCATTGCCAGGTTCCTGAGACCTTGCCGGTTACGGGCATCCAGGTGCTTGAACAGCTTGGCTGCATATATTTCCAAGGTCACATTGGGATATACCCTCAGGAACTCCAGAATTTTTCTGGAGCATTTCCCACAGGGGGTAGTAGATAGGACCCAGGTGATGGAGCAAGAAACTGATGGCATGGCCTTGAAACAATTTTCCAAGAAGTTGACTTCAGCATGTTGGGTAGAATTGTTTGAGCACCAGTTCCTCCAGATGGTACCTCTGCTCCACCTGATTTCATACAGCAGGTACACCACCCTTGGATGTTGGCCAGGCAAATAATTTCTTTTGAAGTCATTTGGCTTTATCTTCCACCTGCGACAAAAGTACCAGCAGTACTATGATCCCAACTCTTCAATGATGTTTGGTCCCATTGTGCATTGTCTGCTCTCAACATCAGCCATGCCTACCGCTCTCAGCCTTTCCCATCACAAATAAGCAGCTTGAAGAATGTTGCAATCTAATGATCTAAATCTGGAATTTGATGAAGGCTCCAGAGTTATTCCCCTAGAGCAGCCCTGGTGAAACATCTGCAGCACCTCCTTGAGAGGTGTTGGGAGGGTAAGCAACCCCATCACCACTCTGAGATCAGCACTGGTCAAAGCAGTGAGACAACTGGAAAGGAAGATCGAGGAAAGGGATGGTAAGAGGAAAACAAGGCACAAGGCTTCTTAGCTTTGTCTGCCTCTGGAAATTGCCATGGGGCTCAGGCAGCATATGGTGATAGAACTATATCTCTTACCATTGGTTGCTCTCGCTGAGTGCAGGATCTATATAGAAAAGATTTGTGAGTCATTGGGGATAGTAGATCAGAAAACAAAATTTCCTCTACACCTCCTGACCTGGCCCCTTTTAGTCTATACACTCCCTGCCAAATCTCTTTTATCTAAAAGGACTTAGTAAGTAATCCCTGCACAGCAGGATAGCCACGCTGGGATGCAGGAGTGGTGGATTTCTACCTGGGAGCTAAACTTGATGGTTGTTTAAACTATGTGGTACATGAACCCTTGCTCACTTTAACACATTACGGTTGACTGTGATCTCACTCAAGCTTAACTTCACTGATTTCAGCAGTACTGCATCTGCTTTTCCCTGACTAATCGAAGAGCAGAATCCAATCTCTTCTCCCTTTGTATCTTCCAAACCACTTCTACTAGGCAAAACATGAGCTATTTTCCTGTTGGTACTCATAATGTCAATCTAGACAAAAACATTTTCACAGCCAACGGTTCTTTCTTTTCTTGGTATGAAACTGTTTCAAAAGCTGAAAAAATATCAGTGCCATGGAAAAAATATCAGTGCAGAAAGCAGGGTGATTTCTGACTAACAAATACCTACGGGGTGGCACCACAGACCTGCCTGATTATATACATTTTACCTCTCGTGATGGCAAAGAAGTTTGACCCTATGACTCATTCATCTCTTCCCAGCTGAGTGTCTAGATGAAAACAATTGCAGGTGATCAAGGCTAGTTATTTCTTTTGTGAAAGTCCATCCATAACAAACTTAAGGATCTAAGAACCCTCATTTTCTTGAAGAAAAGAATTAATTTAATTAGAATTAAGATACTAAAGGCACTTTTCCATAGCTCTTAACTCTTTGAGGAATTATGAAATACACACAGTGAAATTACATTTCAGCAGGAATAAAATAGTCTTCCACATCAACAGAGACCTGATCAGCTCCTTGCACAGCCTTATTGCACTGATTCTTTAAGAGGCATTTTCTAGTTGTTTATTGCATTGAAAACAAAATAGGCAAAAAGTTAAGCCAACTAATTTGCTCCAGTCTTAATTGCCTTTGAGATCTCTTTCCACATTAAGAGGTCTTTTAGAATTTGAATTCTTCCTGCCTAATGCCACGTCAGGGTTAACAAAATTATATTAGTATTTTGAAGCTGGACCTAAGACTCAAGATCCGGTAATGCATTCAAAGAGATAACACACACAAATCCACAAGTGTCTCCTGTTTATCTTCATGTGCGGACACACACATTTGTCTGCGCTCACCAGTTCCTTAGATACAACTACAGCAAATATCTACACTAAATATGAAGAAATAGACCTGCTTTTCACATACATGTACTTACCTCTATCAGTGACAGCAGCCATGGATATTTCTGGATCTGTCTGTCGCCTCTTGAGTGATGGATGTCCCTTTATTAGTCTTATATTTGTTTCAGTTTCTGTTCCCAAAGGCTGAACTTTGGACGTTAGTTATGTTACTCAGCTGAATATTTCCTCAAGGTGACCCGCTCTTACGTAAATAAAGTACCCTACTGGGTGAAACTGAAAGCAAGTTCCTGGCAGCAAAAAACTGCAAAAGAGGGTGACTCCCATTCAGAAGTGGATCTAGGGGTGTAGACAAGGTTGCCTGCCAGAAGCTGGAATTAACAGGTGAGCCATTTTTTTTGCAGTGCAGAACAGATATTATAACTCCTTATTACCACTAGCCCCAGAATAGAAAAGCAACTCTTCTCTAGTCACCCCAATACACCAAAAGAGAAAGAGCATCTACAGAAATGGCATCAAGTCACATAGCTGTGGCATGGCAGATGATAACTTTTCTGGCACCCAGATATCATCAGAAAGTTGAGCAGAACCCGGTGGAGAGAGGGAACCAGGAGACGTCATCTGCAAAAGCTTGTGATTTTTTGGATCTCCAGCAGGTGGTGACGGTTACTGCCATTTCCCTTCATGGGACCATTCTGTGGAGTTCCAAGGATCAGTCATACACCCTTGAACCTGGGCCCTCACGTAAGCAAGGAAGACCCTCAATGTGTGTGAGGACACATCTACAGCTGCAGTCAGCGACTGGGCAGACGCTCTCAGGCTAACTCTAAGCAAGCTGCCCAACATCCAGGAGAGCTATGGCAGTGGACAGCTTGTTGTAGGGGAACACCCAGATATTTATGAAACTTCAAAACTGAGAAGAGCTCTGTACTCATGTGGACACCCTGAGAGCAAGACCTGAGCCAGTTGGTGAGTATCTGCAGCAGCTATTGGTCATGACAAATCAGTTCCCTGATGTAAAAAGAATGGGTTTTTCCTGCACCCTGAGAAATCTGCTCAGCATTATGAACTGGGCATCTCCTTCCTGTGATCTGTTCTGTAACTCACGCAAGATGCAGCAAAAAATATTTCCCATTTAATCTGAAAAATGAGTGAAACAATGCTAGTTGCTAGTGAGAAGCTTTCGTCTGACTGACACACCCAAAACTGGTTTGCAGAGCAAAGCGATTATAAAAGACTTCTTCATATGGCTTAGCTAGAGATGGCTGTGCTGAGTCAGTCTCTACCACTTACAGTTTCCTCTGGTTTTGTGACACAACTATTTTGTGGCCTCATGCAAGCTGCAGAAATGGATCCCTGGTGAGTCCAGTAATGTGTGCTCCCTGAGGACAAAGCCATTGCCTTCCTCAATGCCAAGTCTGACTTGGGATTGTAAAGCTAGGGGAGTGATTTATTTGTATTCTCTGAGACCAGCCCTCAATATTCTATTGTTAAAAAACATTCAGCTTCCTGCAAGGGCAGAACAACAAACAGAAGTGTACATGAATGGTGGAGTACAGAGGGAGGAGGGCTTCAGGCACTGGCAGGACCCTCTGTGAAGGAGAAGGCTGGTCATGGCAGGTTATCGGGCAGCGCAGTGCCCACACAGCATCTGCCTTCAGGGCCTCTTCTGCTGCAAGGTCACCACTCACTTCACAGCGCAGAATTGTTTCCTAGTGGTTGCATTAGTTCATACCTTAGGGAGAGTGAATGGGATCAACTCAGACACTCAGAGACTTCTTGAAAGAAATGAAAAAGTGCTTAACTAATGTATTTTTGAGTTCATGGACATGATACTCAGTAAGGCCAGAAGTGCATTGATACTATAGTATTCTCTTCATTTCCTTCTCTCTGCAGTAGATATTTACAAATATGCAGTTGTAAATTGGGCTTTGAGATGCTTAGTCTGATCTGCAAGAAATGGCTTGATTAGCAGCAGTGCTCAGTAGCAGTAGTTCCCTGTATAACACCAGCAATGTGCCACAGAAAGCAGAGAAGGAAAAAATGAGTCCAAGCAGAAGCAGGGAATTTGCAGCGCAACATTTCCAGGTGTCTCCAGGAAGCTGAATGTGCTCTATGACATGGTGGAAAAGCAAAAGGAAAAAAAAAAAAAAAAAAGAAAAAAGGAAATGTCGTTCTGTCATTCCTGCCAGCCTAATCTGAGGAGAGGAATCCCTTCCAAATCCAGCAGTTGGTTTAACCCTAACAAAATCAGAAAGACAAGGTTACCGCACAAGTGAATTTTCATGCTTCTAGAAGAACTTGCACACCAAACTTCAGTGCTTCAGAGGATGACGATAACCTCCAGAAGGGTCATATATGCGGGTGGGGAAACCCTTTCTTGCCCTTTATGAGCAAACAGCAGTAATCCACTATGCCTTTAAGTTGCTATATGTCTGTAGCAAGGGTCATATATATGGTGGGACCTCATATTACTCAAACAGCTGTGACCAAAATATTTTTTTCTATTTCTCATGCTGTCAATTATCTCCCCTTACAGAAGTTGCTTAAGATAATGTTAGAGATAAATGTGAAGGTGGTTTGTAATGCTGAGCTACTGGTAACACCTGGATGTATCTTACCCACTCCAGCAAATAGATTTTTTTAAAAATAACCACCACCCTTCATATGCATACCTCCTGAACCTAAATGCATTTTGGAAGAACATATACAGCAAAGGGCACACAGAATGGTGGACATACACTCACTCATGACTCCTTTAGCCACCAGGTTCCTTAGACCTTCACGATAATATTCCCTTTGGTGGTAGTAGAGACATGTTGTATACATATGACCAGATTCACCAGGGGTAATAATCTAGAAACTTCACAGTTTCTTCAGAACACTTTGCAGAGGGACTCCAGGATATACACTAGGTGACAGAGAGGTGGGCAGAGCAACAGGGACCTAGCTCCCTACAGATGTCTCCCAGGAAACAGATTTCAGCGTAACAGTCCTGCAGCATGACAGTATTACAGTAGCAGTGTCTACTGGATGTACCACTCCCCTAATTTATCTCACCGTGCCAGCTGTGTCTTGAGAGGGCAGGCACATAGTTTGCTATTTTTCTCAAATGTCTTTTGGCTTATCTGACACTTGAAACCCAAGATGTACGTCTGGTAACACCAACTCCAGCGTCACACTGAACTATTTTATTCAGCATAAAACACAAATTTGGCCTGAGGTAGAAACCATAGAAATGGAAACATATGGAAGAAATTAGGAAAGACAGGCAGGTTAGAGAGAACGAGGAGCACAGAAGAAGGAAAGTTAGATCAGACATCATAGAAGACAAAAAGGGACAAGGTTTGAATCAGCCAAGGTCCCAATCTGCAAATCTCTGAGGATTTTACAGGTACTGAGCTTTCTATTCTCTGGCTGAATGATCTATTGGAAAGAGGTGAGAATCACCCAGTGGAAGTCTGGAAGCAAGGGGAAAGGCAAAACTTAAATGTGACTAAAAGCTTGGGGCTCATGCCACAGAGGCTTATGTCTCAACTCCACTTAGAAGCCGCCTCCTGGACTTAATTTGTAATGGTAAATTCTGTGTTAGTTCAAGTGTTCTGCTGCTGGCACATTTGACAGTAAAAGGAAAATCCACTGTATGTTTGGATTTAATGGAGTTTTCGCAGTAGATACCTATATTTTTATGGAAAGAAAAAACACACAGAGCCTTTTGAGATTTACTCTGTGAACTGCAAATTCAAAAGGGCTAAAACGTGTCTCTCTGTGTGTATGAATATATATGTATGAGTACACACTCACACAGATATTTACATAAATATGTGTGCATAATAATGCAATAATGCATACAAAACCAAGCTTGTAGATACACAAATACACATCCTTAGCAGCATATGAGTTTACAACTCTGATCAATAAGCACAGCCACCCATGGCCTTTTTATCTCTCCCAGCACGTCTGCTTTCCTTTCCTCTGCAGGTTACACAGCATCATCATACTTTACTGAGACTCTTGTTCAGTTTCCATACGTGCAAACTGAAACGTAAGAAATTAAGAAAACTGATGACACCCTGCTACTACTAGGTGAGTTTTATGAGTCTGACTCTGAACAATGAAGTGGAATGGCAGCCAGCCACGAGGGTGTGTGGGCAGAGCCCTGACCCAGGCAAGGTGGAGAGCAGGTGGTTAGTGGGAAGGACTTACCTGTGTGCTTACTTCAGTATTAATTTTTCTTAGCTAAACAAAACATGCCAGTATCCTTGTACTATAATTCTTTCACATTAACTGGTGAGGCTATAGAAATCAGAGAAGTAGGTCAAATATATTTCATGAGGAGTCAGTGTGAAAAAAGAAAAGCTGCAAGTGAACATATCTGTATTTTGGACTATGATTTTCTACTCTAAGCAGTCCTTCTACAGTCATCTCACACTACTTTGCATCACAGAACTTCTGTGTATTTACCTTTCTGATTTTGTCTCGTTTCTACCTCTTTGTTTCAATGCATGTGCTGTGTCAAAGCACTTGGCAGAACAATAACTACCCCAAACCTGGTGGACATCAGAGTGTCCATACTCCCTTTGAGAGGCTGAGTCTGGCATACAGTCATCACACAACTGGTAGGGTTTTAAATAGCAAGGGGCACAACAAAACCAGGTGGACTTTGCTTAAGAGAAAGCAATGATTCATCTGTTCCTTTCCTATCAGTCATACCAGAGAGAGTGTTCAGAGCAGCTCTAGGAACTTTCAGCACTGAGCTTTTCTTTTCCAAGCACTCAGGGATTGCTCAATGACGACCATATGGTTAAACTCTACCCAAAATTCACCTGTAAGCTCCCATGGGAGGTAAAACTTCCATCAGAAGCAGAACCGACCTGCCACAACCAGGCATTACAACCATTGGGCACCATCAAGGATGGAGTTAATATTCTTCATAGCAGCCCATATAGTGCTGTGGTTTAGCCTGGTGACCAAAACAGTGTTGATAACACACCAACATTTTAGCTGTTGCTGAACAGCACTTGCACAGCGTCAAGGCCTTCTCTGTTTCTGACTTTGCCCCCAAGTGAGTAGGCTCAGCAAGATGCTGGGAGGGAACACAGCTGGGACAACTGACCCAAACTCACCACAGGGAACTTTCAGGTCATCTAAAGGTATGCTCACAAATAAAACTCGGGGGGATTTTTTCTGAAGTTGCCGTTGCTTGAGGACTGGTTGATCATCAGTCTGCTGGTGATGAGTGATTGCCTCTGCATCATTTGGGGTGTCTTTTCTTTTTTTCCCCTTCACTTACTAAACTGTCTTAACCTACATGCAGGAGTTTTCTTGCTTTTGCTCTCCCGATTCTCTCCCCCATCCCATGGGGTGGGGAGAGGGAAGAGCAAGCAGCTGTGTGGTGCTTAGCTGCCTGCCAGGGTTAACCCACCTCATCATCTCAAGTCCACAGGTAGGCTAGAAATCCACACTGCTTGGGTATCCACGGATAAGCTGCTAAAGAAGACTTGTAAGAAGTCTTCAGAAGACTCCAGAGATATGGGGTTGCTCTGCCAGGATCTTCGTGATTCAGGCCCTATGTTACTACGTAAGTAGTCTCTCCATCACAGCTAACACTCCTTCTCCTGTCACTGGCATGGAGCGGGACTGTGAGGTAGGAACCTGTGTGTTTAAACATCAGTAAGTGCTTTACGATATTGCTCATAGCAGAGGCAGGACAATCTTCAGGGGACCGTCTATCAGTAGTCTTGACAGCTTTCAACTTGAACAGTCATGGCATGTGGTGCAGGTCGAGGGGACACCTGGTACAGCTGTGAGATAAGCTTTCAAGGGATGAGATTTAGGGAATGCAGCTGAAGTGGTGGGTCCCAGCTACCCTTTCCCAGGTCAAAGCTGTGTTTGCTTAGGCCAGTCAGCAGTACAAGGAGGAGGCACACCTGCCGCAGTGATGGTTATGGATTGTGTTCATTGCATCTGACTAGATCTTAAGAGAAGTGAGGGATTAAAAGGTGGATATGGGGCTACGCAGTGTTTGTGAGCAGCAGATGGCAGAAGTGGAAAACAAATGAGATGGAAATCAAGATCTAGCAGGGAACTGTGAGGATGGAAGGGCAGACCTTATATGCAAAAATCCAGCTGAGCTGTCATGGTTCACTCAGATGAGTACACCCAGTGGGGCCAACTGTAAATGCTCATCAGATCCAGCTATGAAAGTGGCCTGAAAATCATCTGCAACTACCCAAATAGTCTTGGCCCTGGTGCTATGGATTAGGCATTCGCTGATCAGGATGCTGCTATGGAAAGACCTCACTATGGAGTAGACCAATAATCCAGATGGTAGTTGGAAGTAGAGGGAATTATGATACCATGTCTCAGCAATCTGCCCTGTCACAATTTTCCTGTCTTATCTTAGAGAAGTCATGCCTGATGCTGACAGGGATGCCCTGCCAGATCTCACTACTACAGTTAACACAGATTGCAAATTTGCAGTAACACAGTTACTGCTTGTCTTGTAAGACAGGCAGGGCTGCAGGATGGGGAACATCATATCCATCTGCACCTCCTTTGCCACAGCCTACTGCCCAGTCCACAATCCACCTTCATCAGAGACACTTAAACTGAGAAACTCTGCCTCCTACCACCATGGCTAAGGTTCAAGGATGAACAGAGACTTCATTTGGCAGGAAAACTGCTCTTGGTTTAACCAGACCCATGGTAGCAATGGATGCAGCACAAACAAGGCAATGCCAGTGCAAAGCACTGTGACTCCGCATCACATCTCTGGGGCTGCAGATCAGGAAGCAGAGCTGAGCCAGGATCCCAAAGCCATTTTGGGGAGGTAAAGCTCTGGCTGCTCCCTGGGTCTGTTGAGAGCTCTGGGATGCCACCAAGTGACCATCCACATGCACAGGTGGGGTAGCACATACAGAGCATGCTGGCATAGGAGCTCTAATCTGCTAAAGGAAAAGTCCAGGCCAAAAAAGTGATGGAGCTCCAACCCCTTCAGTGCCTGGCAGATCTGAGCCTCAGCAGGGATGCTGCAGGAAGAGAGACAACAGCTAGCAGCACCTTTGTCCAGTCAGGAAACAGACAGTGAGGAAAGCAGTCATGACGCTGTGTGGCAGGACATGGGCTTGGGCTGGAGGTGGAGAAGATGTGAACAGACCAGGTAGCCAGAATGGGGTGCTGGATAGGCCTTACTCTACATACCATCTATAACCTCTACATGACTCCATGGGAGACTAAAATGTCACATGCCTCAAGCAGGGAACAGAAAGGCCACAGTGCATGAGGGACTAGCAGTGACTGTAGAGGTGCCACTTGGGACTGGATTCAGGCCCTTCTGTTTCTCTGTACATGAGGACTACAAGACATCCAAGTACAGAACATCACCCCTCATCTCCCAGATCTTTTTGCCAGCCTCATATGCATGTGCCACGTGGTTAAATGGCAGTGCTCCAACCAGCTATGGCAGCAACAAGAGGACAAGAGTATTCTGTTCCATGACTTGGCTTTTGTCTCTGCCAGTTCAAGAGAGATGGCTTCTGATTTCTAAGTTACTATTAAGAAATATTGCTCAGCTGCATCATTGATATTTGGCCTATCAGGTCTCATTTTGTATGTTTATTTTTACTATTACGTTAGATACAGCATTCTGTATTTCATTTCCTTGTTCTCCCACACACACAACCCAGGGAGAACTGAGCTGAATGTGAGGTCTCTTCTTGCTTACTGTTTGACCACAGACTGATTTGCTAGGCAAATGTGACTCAAAAAGAATGGCTTGAAATAAAAATATCATCATAGTATTATAGATAAGCAGAATCTAGACAACTGACCAGGTGTCCAGAGCCACTGTTTTCTGTGACCAAGTCACAGCAGCTCTTGCCAGACACTGCCAGGGCGCAGCAAGGGACAGCTACTCCCTAAGGCATGAGGATTCGAATCAAGCAAGACAAAGTAGACAGGAAGGAAGGAGCCTTGCTAGCCAGGGCTCATCCCTGTGTACCCAGAAGAGGAGAGCAGGGCAGGCCCAGGGCTAGCAGCCAGGATCAACCAAGAGTCCAGATTTTCAGGCAGGTTCATGCTGATGAGGCAGGTCCTAGGTCCTAGGTCAAGCTGGGAAGTCAATCCTCAGGTCAGGATCATGTCCTGTGATTGCAACCAAGGTCACATACAGACACAGTGATCACCGGGCTGGTCCACAGAAATGAAACAGGTCTGAGGTCAACCCAGAAAATCAGCTCACAGGTCAGGAAACAGATCAACAGGATCCATGGCTGGCCGTGGGCATGGACATAGGCATGGGTGTGAAAGATGGAGACAAGCACATCTACACCATAGCTCAGGCAGGGACTAATAGCGCAGACCTGAGCTTCAATGGAGCTCCTGGGCCATCGATGGGCAGTGTGTCAGTTGAAGCCCCAAGTGAGGGTGGTCAAGGCAACTAAGGTTTTTTTAATGACCTCAGGGTCCTGAGAGACGCAGAGCATAATAACTGCCTTCAGTTTTTATTGTGAAAACAATTTGGGGTTCTTGCTTTCTTGTGACATAAGAATGTCACAACCTTGCTTTGGCCAAGAGCTGGTTACAATGCAAACAAGGGCTGAGTGTGGTAAGCCAAGGCCAACAGGACAATATAAACAAGAACTAAGCATAATGAGCCTTGGCATGGACGGTGGATCAACAAGTGACAGAACCATCCCCAAAGCTGCTGGGAAGGTATATTATGATATCGTTTGACTGGCAGCCTGTGCCAACAACTAGCTACAAAGACCTTCAGCAGCAGAGATTGAGGGGGGACACTTGGTCCACTTCATAGATTGAGCTTAGCGGTTTCACATTGTCTGTGTTTCTCTTCCCCCCATACAACTTGTGCGATCAATTTTCTCTGCCTCTTTAAGACCAGCTTGAAAGTATCAGCTCCTGAACTTGTAAGACATAAAGACCCATATCTAAACAAGAGGACACATCTGCCAAAGTGGGCATTACTTAATTGAGGAGTGCTGCCATTTTGTGAGTTACAGGTTGTCATCTCTTAGTTTCCATAAGCCATATTCTCTTTAGGCTAGACTGGTCCAAAACTCTGAGTAATTCTATTGACTATGTTAAAAGATTAGCAATACAAATGAGAGAAGAATCAGGCCCAATCATAGCTTTAGAATTTAATGACTAAAATTGGTATAAGTCAATGACTATTTATCCTAGCCTTGCAAAAATAATGTAGCATCAGGAATAGGGGATGGAGAGAGGTTCTATTCCCAAGCACTCAGTGTTGACAGCAGGCCTTGTACCTCTGCACAGTACAGAGGAGCAAACAACTGGACAGAGGAGCAAACAACCCAGCTTGACTACTGCAAGGGATACAGCTGCATTCCTACAGTTCTTTGTGCAGCCTAATGCACCTTGCTTTTCAAGGAGTTTCCAGTGGATACATCTAGTGGTCCAGTTCCAGGACGGGCTTGCGGATAAAAATACTTTCTTACTTCTTTTAGCCAGCTGAGTGGAGCTGCTGAAATGCAATGACCATGGATACTGTAATTATCATTCCACAATCACACCACTTGGTGGATGAAGGATTTGCTTCTGTTGAATGGAGCATCTGTGGATTTTTTAAGTTGCTCTTTTAAGATCAAGTGCTGCTGTCAGTTACATGTTATAGCTCCCACTGAACCAGTGGAAAATTCTCTAGGCTAGCACAGTCTTTCAAATGCAGGCAAGTGTTTCAGTGATTAATGATGAGACATTAGTATAGCAAGAACCGACACTTACTGTGAGTAGTTTATCAGTTTAAAACAGAGACAAGTACTTATTTACATGGCAAGCTGTGAACTTCTGGAATTGCTGCCCCAGTAAACTGTGGACACAGATGGCAGGACCGGGTCAAAAGAGATCTGAGAAATTCAGGGTAACAACTCCGTAAACAGACATTAAAGGGAAGATGCAGGGTTCCCAACCACAGTCACTGCGGGTATTGAGGTAGTGCGACTGGATCATAATGAACCACCCACAGTGGCCAGGCTTGTCTGCTCTCCCTAAAAAGCATCTCCTCCTGCCACTACTAGATACAGTGTCTGGACTATGCTCTCTGCCCCGATGGGGCATTTTCTGTGTTTTTAGGTTCACTTTTGATCCTCTTGCGGCATGACCCTGACCTGCTCTTGCCAGAGATTCATTTTTCAAGAGTCAAGTCAAGCCTGTTTTCATCAAAATGCCTCAGCTGAAGTAAGTTATAGTGAACTAATCAACTGTTCGGGCACTAATTTAGCAGTCCTCTTTAAGTACCCTTTTCCCATAAGCCTGTGCACCACTGGGCCACATCAGAGGAAGAACAATGTTAGCAGAGTATCAGGCCTGGAATACTGTTCCCCATTCTGTCTGCTACCTGCCTCCATTTCCACATCCAGAAGGTTCTCATCAGGAATATTTAGCACTGTCTAGTATACTCAAGACTCCCAGTGACAAGCTGTCTGTCCAGGATATTGGCGGCTTTTAGAGACTGGGGAATGTTAGCAACATTTTATGATTGTTATCTTCTACGTACAAGCAGTAAGGCAGCTAGCCATCTTCTGTGCATGATACCTCTTAGTAGAGGATCAGAGACAACATTGGTTCGTTACTTGATGAGGTCGGTCACCTCACAAATAGGGATGTAGACAAAGTAGAGACATTTAATACCTTCTTCGCCTCTGTCTTTAACACCAATGATGGGCCCTGGGACCCCCGGCGCCCTGTGTTGGAAGACCATGACTGGGGGATGATAAACTCCTAGCTGACCCTGAACTTGTTCAAGACTTGCTGCTCCAGCTGGATGCACATAAATCTATGGGGCCCAATGGGATTCATCCCAGGGTACTGAAAGAACTGGCCGATGTTATCGCAGGACCTCTCCATTATTTTTCAATGGTCTTGGGAGTCTGGAGAGGTCTCAGTCTACTGAAAGCTGGCACATGTTGCTCCAATTTTCAAGAAGGGTAAGAAGGAAGACCTAGTAATTACAGGCCTGTCAGTCTCACTTCAGTGCCTAGTAAAATTAAGGTTATTCTGAGAGTTACTGAAAAACACTTGAGAGACAATGCAGTCATTGGTCATAGCCAGCACAGGTTCACGAGGGGAAAGTCCTGCTTAACCAGCTTAATTTCTTTTTATGACAAGGTCACCCATCTAGTTGACCAAGGGAAGCCAGTAGATGTGGTGGGTTTGGATTTTAGCAAAGCTTTTGATAGTGTCACTCACAGTATCCTTCTGGATAAACTGTCCAGCATACAGCTAGACAAGTCCATAATACATTGGGTGAGCAAATGGCTGACAGGTCGGGCTCAAAGGGTTATAGTAAATGGGGTACATCAGGCTGGCAGCCAGTCACCAGTGGAGTTCCCCAGAGCTCCATTTTAGGGACAGTGCTCTTTAATGTTTTTATAAATGATCTGGACACAGGAATCGAATATGTAATAAGTAAGTTTGCCGATGATACTAAACTAGGAGGAGCTGCAGACTCCCTCAAGGGTAGAGAGGCCTTACAGAGAGATCTGGATAGACTCGAGAGCTGGGCAATCATCAGCCATATGAAATTTAACAAGAGCAAGTGCCAGATTCTCCACCTGGGACAGGGTAATCCTGGTGCTGATCTCCTCTCTCTGGTGACCAGCGATAGGACGGGAGGAAATGTAATGAAGCTGGGTCAGGGGAAGTTCAACTTGGACATTAGGAAAAGGTTCTTCACGGAGAGGGTGGTCGGTCACTGGAACAGGCTCCCCAGGGAAGTGGTCACGGCACCAAGCCTGTCAGAGTTCAAGGAGCGTCTGGACGATGCTCTTAGTCATATGGTTTAGTTTTAGATAGTCCTGTGAGGAGCAGGGAGTTGGACTTGATGATCCTTATGGGTCCCTTCCAACTTGAGATATTATATAGTTCTATGATTCTATGAATGGAAGATCCTGAAATGAAAATAAAAATAGGACATTTAGATCCCTTAACAATTGCACTTTGGACTTGCTATGATTTGAAACGGACATAGCAGGAGAAGTCTATTACTTGTAATAGCCCAGAATATTTCTTTTCCACAGATGCCATATAAAATGGATTTCCCAGATGTTCAATGACCTACTTAGCCAGAGATTTCTTTCACTCTGTTTCACTAAAAATAGCATTTTTCAGAAAACTCATTGAAATACAATTGAAATACAAAAAAATACATTGAAATCAAAATGCTGCAGAACTTATATTAGCTTTGCTAGATTCTGTTTTTTGTACACAGTCCTTCCAGGCCAAGGATGTGGACCTATTCATTCAAGCAGGGTCTCTTGTCTCCAGGGGCACAAACTTTCACCACCGCTGGTGAACACGCCCTCTCTTCTCTCTCCTGCCTTTCAGGAGGTCTGGCACAAAACAAAAACAAAGGTTGGATTTTCCCAGGGGACAGACATTCTCTTTTGAACAGCTTTTCTCATCTCGCAGAAGCTGTACACTTCGGACCAGTCAGGGAAGTTGCTGAATCAAATCTGGAAGGGACTTTAATGAAGTATGTAGGGGCCCGGTGACTGGGAGGGGGTGTCAGACCACTGCAGATACTGACAGAAAGTGGTTGAGTAACATCATTTGGTGAACAGAAATCCATGCTCAGATCCAGATTAGAAAGGCATCTGGTAGAGGGTTTCTGGGATGAGACTGGAGTTTCAGCTGGTAATCAAGGGATTTCCCACTCTGGAGCCTGAAGGAGAAAAGCTGCACTCTTAGCCTTTGCTTCGTAATATGATGGAAGAAAGTCCACAGTGCTTCTCTCCCAATGGGACAGGATAGTTCCTATGGTTTTACTATATTAGTTTTTCCAAAAGCATGCTACAGCACTCTTTAAACTCCAACTAGATATGAACAGCTTCTTTCCTGCTCTTTACAGCTCAGGGACCCCAGACTGCAAATCATTTCATGTGGTTCCCCCTATCCCTCAGAGTCTACTAACCTTAAAGACGTCCTTGAGCTTCAAACAATTCCTAGTTATCGCTGGTTGAAAGCCCTCAGTCCAGGAATCATCAGCAGCAGCTCCTTGGATAAAGTTTCTCTGACAGTAAGTATAGTCTGGAGAAATGGAAGCAAGACGACTAACCTGAGTTTATTCAGATACCAGACAAGCTCAGGGAACAAGACTTTTTAACCTCTTCCTTGTGCCCATGACACAGAGACCGCTGGGCTGTGGACAGGCCAGCTGATGGATGCTGTCCACTCTGTATTTGGAACCAATGCCATTCTCTCTGTGCATTTTTTTTCCCTTCTCTTATCAGCGGAGGGGCCCTTCAGCCAGCCTTATCCCAGCAGCTGCTTTTAGTCCCCTAGGACAAGGGAGAAGCACCCGATCTCCCATTCCCTCAGGAGTGACCGAAAGATGGTGTCTCTAAACAGGAGAGAATTTTCATACAGGTCTGGTTGCTAAGAGTCCTGTCCCCCTTCTCCTGCAATATTGGAACAGCTTTTTTTTGCATACGACACTCAGTCACTGAATGGTGATGGATGTGCCTCCAAAGAAGCTGGGCAGGACACCGGGCACAGAAGCAAGGCCATACCAGATTCACCCATGCACAAAGTTCACCAGTTCACCCCTTCCCAGTCCCACAAAGCACAGGAAACCTTGCCTTCAATTTCCATGACAGCAATGGTTACTTTCGCCAAGCTCACAAGGTTCTTCAGACCTTGGCGGACTTCTTCATCTTCTATGTAATAAAGCCGTGCTACATATATATGTATGTTCACGTTTGAGTGCTTCTTTAAGAAATTCAGTATTTTACGGCAGCACTCCTCACAAGGGCTCCAGGACAAGTACCAGGTGATGGAACAGTTAACATAATTATTGGATCTTCTAATTTTAAAGATCTTCTCCAGGAAGTAGACTTCAGCATGGTAACGCTCTTTTTTGACCCAGTGTATCCAAGGTATGCCGGTCTCACCCCACTGCAGTTTGCATAGTAGGTATGTGTCCCGTGGAGCCTTACGGGGGTCAAAATGATGCTTTAATGCCTTCTTAGATATATACATGCTGAAACAGAAAAGAAACTTCAAGGAATCACTGGTTACAACTTTGTTATCAGTAGTTCTCCAGTACACAAAAAAGGGCGAGGGTGGAGGAAACGCGAGGAGAACGGAGAAGGGCAAACCATGAGAGAGCAATGCAAGGAAAATGGAGAGGTAGGAACCACAGCAGGGTAAAGGAACTAAACTCTGAACCACTTAATCCTCCCTCTGTCTGCAACTGCATGCAGAACTTTCACCTCCTCACCCCTCCCTATGGCTGTCCTCTTCCTCATCAGCGTGAATATTTCTAAAAGCTTTCTATATCTTTTTATGTGTCAAACATTTTTCCAGGGCTCCTATGTAGCCCTTTTCAATGTAGGGAGCTGTTGCGAATTTTGTAAAAATTAATAAAATAAAAGAAAATAAAAAACCACTGATAAATTATGAAGCTGAGTATTTCTCCTTACTGGATTCTCTTGCTGTTTGTATTTTCATAAGAATTAGCACAATTAGCACAATCCTACATGAGAGAAGGAAAAAGAAGTGGTCTATACAAAAAGATGCAGCTCCCAAGAATGACATTTTCTGACAGACGGTCCATCTCTTCGATCTAGATCTATTCAGTTCAGAACAGACCTCTAAATATTGTCAATTAAGTAACTATACAAAGACAGCCAACTTTGGTCGTGAATGTATCCTTTCTTATCAGTAATTATCCATGATACATAAATAACATATGAAGTCACCATTAGCAGTTTGTAGCCTTTGTAAAATTGCTTTATATAGAGATTTATATGAGAATGCACTTCAGATATATATATTTCTACATTAGAGTAATTCAGAATAAATCTAGTAGACAACTGGACAGACTCTTAACAGAGAATCAATAAGTCTGTAGATTGTTTTATAGATTAGCACCCACCAATAACAAAAATACCCACTATCTGAACTAAGGACAAATGAAATCTTGCAGATCAAGCAACTGTCACATATTCTCTAGATGCAGGACCCACCACCTATGTAAAAAAAGCATCTCATTTATCTCAGTCAGTCAGAAGGCTTTGTCTTCTTACCTTGCCTCCTTCCTCATGTCAGCCTTCTACGCATTAAAATACATATGCACATAAGCCAGTTTATAAGCCACAGAGTGTATCTCTGTTTATTTTCTCCATGTAAACTCTGTGTATATAAACAAGAGAAACTATGCACGCAGATTTCTTTATAAGAATTTCTATTGATTTTATGTAAATGGAGCAAATGTAAATGTCACCAAATGTTTAATTCTGGTACAGGAATAACTTTTTTTTTATTAAACTTAATTCCTTTAGTATGTTGTTAAAAAAAACAACAGAGACAAAAGTGAAGCACAGGCTCAATTTTTATTTTTTCTCATTTGAGGTGCTAAGAGAGGTGTATTTTTTCTATTTCTATTATGTTATTTGGAAGTTAGTGCCTATTAGCTTAAATTTCTTTAAAACTTGTTGATGATTAAGGAACATATATATATCAAATATATATGTACATAACATATTATATATTATTATTATGTATGTTACATACAGTGACAGTGGTTGAAGTTCACCAAAAAAAATACATTGAACTCCCAATACGCAAGCCCAATCAGTCCATCTAATTCCTACAGAAGGTATCTTTAAGGTTTTGGAAAGCAGTATTACAATAGATTACAGAGACCTGATTTGTTCAAAGGTATCTGTAGTTGTTGCCAACTGATTATAACATACAGACAAGTTAAAATTCCCAGGTCTTACTTAAACTGGTCTTAAGCACCCTCTTGCCTGTGTCTTGACCATAAAATATTGCACTTTGGATAAGCTATTACAGAGGCTGTCCTGTGCACATTTTCAGGGACATAAAGCCATTTCTTTAGAACAATCTTGCAATACACTAATCTTCAAGACATAGCCACCTTCAAGATGTGTTAAGCCAAGTGAAATTTATTGTGTAATCAACTCAATGCAGTATAAACAAAAGTCTGCATTCTTATAAATACATGCTACAGATATAACTTGCTATTTTTTAAATAATGGATTAATGTGAAGTTAAACACCTCTAACAGAAGGACAGACAAGAAATTTAAAAAACATCATAAAACATTTCCACGCTATAGAATCTATACAAAATCCCAGCACCTATTCCCTTTTTTCCCCAAACCAGATAAGAAAATACTTAAAATAAGTTGTGAGTTTACGGATAAATTGCCCAAAGGCAAGCAATCACTTTTGGGTTTTATTATTTTTATAGCTATCACAAACAGTCCTTGCTGTTCAGCATTGTTAGGTATCGTACATGTACATACATGGAGCCTAACTCAAAAAAATCAAGCACTTAATAGCTGGTTCCTTGATACAAATATGAGACAAAATTAAGAGTTAGGGGGGGGGGAAAAAACCCAAACCAAACACTCCTAAAACTTATTTAGTTTTCTTTCTAAATTTGGTTCATCAGTCTCATGAAGGTAAACTTGTAACCCTTTCAGAACTTAAGAGCTGGAGAGAAATACACCAACTGTAAAGACTGACTGAGTATTTGAAAGGTCAATTGCACCAAAAAATGTTTAGAGGAGTTAGGGGAGAAAATGGCAGAGGGATGACAGCCAACGCAACTGTCTCCTAGGTTTTATCTTCTTTTCCATTAATATGCAGCTGCTATGTAAATGTGCATTAAACCTTGAAAACTTATTGACTGATTACAAATACCTTTTAAAGGGTGTTATTTATACCTTTTCTATTGTCCCATCATCCATAACTTGAACAGGAATGCAATGGGTTTATTTTAAAATGCACTAATTTTATGAAAACAGCTCCTAAAACTAATATCTCTCTTATTAAAACTTTGTGTAATAAACTGCACCATTATAGATAATTAATAATTTTCCTTCCTTCCTCTAACACTTATTAGAAACTATTTAAAATTCTGCTCATTGTGAGATAATAATAGTAATAATAATAACTAAAAACGTACGAGCATAGATGTGTCAAAACTTCTTTAATCTGCGTTTTTCCTCCATTGCTAACGCTTTGCACAGCCAATGTACTTCTTTACTAAACTTTGCACTAGAACTTTTTTTTTCTCCTCTGTTGGACAGAAAATGTCTGGTCTGACACTTCCTGTTTATTTTGCGGCACAACAGCCGTTTCAAGACCTCAAAACAGTCGAGCAGGGAAGAGGCACTTTTGGGTTCTCTTGCTGCCCAGCCTTGGGGTGAGCCAGCTCCTGCCTTAGCCCTTCCCCAACCCACCCCCATCTTTCACTCGTTTTTATCGGCGCCTTTTGTTCCCCACTGTTTTATGGCTCCCGTGACAGTTTTATGCCGGCGGGAACTTCCCCAACAGGCTCAGACTTCGGTGCGGCCCCTCACTGTTACACCGGGGACGAGGGCTCCGACTCAGGTACACTGGCACCAGTATTTCCCTCGTCCTTCCCCAAGCAAGGCAGAGGAGACTTTGCACAGACAGAAAGCACACCCCTGGGGCAACAAAGCGAGCGGTCCCCTTGGGCTGGAGCAGCGACAACACAGAGCTGAAGCTGGGTGGGGTTTTTTTGGTCAGCAATTTTTTTTTACCCTCTCAGCTTTTTCTTGTACATGGCTTCTCCTTTCCCCGTGAGCCCTCCGGCACCGCTCTTTTCCTTTGGTGCTGTCCTCCTTTCTGCTTCTGTTCCTGCAGACAGGGGCTCTGCGCGCGGCCGATGACAGAGCACACCCCCAGGCTCCGCTGGTGTGGGGTGATGTAAGAGGAAAGGGAAAAAAAATTGTTTGACTGTGGTTGCTACCGCATAATGACAAGTCTTTACAAGCCTCCCCTTAGCAGCACTCTTTCCTCACCCCTTAGCTGGGGAGTGAGGGCTGCTACATGTTTCCGGTTAAAAACCTAATGATTGGACAATCTCTTTGAAGCCTGCTTGTAAGTTTGAAAGGGGTGATAATGCTTCATTGGCAGAAAAATGAGATTTATTCTTCTGTGCAGGAAACTCCTCCCAGTGGTGCAGCTGTTCGGTGCGGCATGCAGGCCTTTTCCTCCGAAGCACCCCAAGCTCGGCTCTGTGGAAAGCACGGTGGTTGGGCCTCACACATCGCGAGATATTTCCATGCTGTCAGAGCTTTGTCAAGGACGAAGTGCGCACAAATACCTCTGACGAGAGACTTCACTCACAAGGTATCAGCAAAGCTGATCACCTTCCCTGCCAAACCCAGGAGGTCGAGGGTTCCCCCTATGGAGGAAGAGAGGGGACCGTGCG
This sequence comes from Fregata magnificens, assembly GCA_013389945.1. Classification (NCBI taxonomy): domain Eukaryota; kingdom Metazoa; phylum Chordata; class Aves; order Suliformes; family Fregatidae; genus Fregata; species Fregata magnificens. The sequence continues at coordinate 54,991 of WAAD01003959.1, read as the reverse complement.
TTGGGAGCCTTGCAGAAGACATGGCATTCGAGGAGCTGGTGATCTCGAACAGGCCATGTCTGCTCTCTTGGGCCTTGTGCTTAGGGACTGAGAAGCCTGTATGTTACTAAGGTAATCTGTAATCCATATACACGTGTCTGTGGTGTGCCGTGCTGCATGTGCAGCGTGGCCTTCAGGCCGTGCCATGCTACGCAAACCCCTTGCACCACCAGCCTGGCCCTGACGTTATCTACACGTGCAGCAGGAAGTTCGAACATCCTTTAGGAACAGAATTGTGTTCCTGTAAGAAAACCTGTAATAGTTCATATGACCAAAAAGGGGGAGCTTCCCTTCACAGACAGGAGCTGCGCAGCGTGCCGTGGGCAAATCCATCTGGGGTCTGTCCAACGCTGCGTGAACGCGGGGTGCCCAGCATCTGAAGGGATGTTAGATGCCTACATTCCTCTTCTTATTCTGTCTTATTAAAAAACCAGCTGTTTTATTTAGCCATTTGTTGTCAGGCCTTTCTTACTGAGATCCAGTAAGTACCCTGCACCATCCCTCTTGCACGTAAGCGATCCTGGCCAGGCCACTGAGATGCACACATCTTGGTGCTGGTGAGTATATGGATAAGACAGTGCAATGGGGCAAAATCTATTTATTTTGAGATTTGTAAAATAAAATCACAGTCCCCTTCCTTAAGGTCTTCCTGAGTTTTGTTATACTAATTCCCTATGGAGACCTTTAGGAAAGATAGTAGCTCCCAAGTCCCACAGAGTTACTACTGTTCACCTAACTGCTAGGCTACAAGAACACAGCGCAGCTCAGCAACTTTGCCAGCCCCCTTCTGAAAACACGGCAAAGGCAAAACTAGCAAGAGTCACAATCCTAGGGTGACACCGAAGAGCAGCTTCATTACCAGTCACTCAGGAGCTCACATTCTGCTTGCAGATTAACTGCACTGTGGATGCAGAGAGCTTAGCTGGCTCCATGCGAAGTCTGGCTGGCTTATTAGCTGAGGCACAGCACTGCCTGCTCAGGTCTGGAAATGTTACAAATACTTTCACAGGACACCAAGCCTAAGCTAACAAGGACCACGTGTCTAGAGAGAGTGCTGCAGAGACTCTGCAGACATGTTCCTGAGACTAGGAGCCCAGGGGAGCAGGGGGCAATGACACCTGAGTGACTCCTCATAGACACATGAAGGGACCAGATCTGCCTCAAGGTGAGCTATGCCACACTCTGTGGTCCAGGAGTGTAAATTACCTCAGGTTCAACACTGCTTGGATGCACACAGCCAGCTTTGGCCTAGTACAGTGACAGAGCTATTTGGCCTGCCAGGAACTGGCCTTGGGTTTTTTTCCATTAGCTGGGATATCCCCAAACTCCATGAGTTGATAGTATGAGGATTTTGGTTTCCATTTCTCTTTTTATGGACTACCTGAAGAAAATTGCTCAGCCCTGTCTCTTCTGAGGGACAAGGAGCTCCAGTGATTTCAGGGCTGATGCTGGAGCTAGTGCCAGATGTTGACACCAGCTTGTCAAACTCTTTTGGCTTGAGTGATGGCTGCCTCAGAAACTGCCTCTCTCCATGAGGGACAAAGTGAGCACTGTGGGCTGTTGTATAACCAATGTACACCACCCTAACTTGATGGGCAAACTTTGTGTGTGGCTTGGAAGAGGATGTAAAGATGTGCATGACTAGTGTGTTCATTTTGACATGGTTGGTTGTGTTTGCATTGTAAGTGTCTGTAGTAACAGTGCAACTTTCTGAAAATTGAAAAGGATCACAGATGCTACCAGAAAAGGTCTGCTAGGAATGCACACATGTGAGGTATTAAATATGTTACTTCTGTCATAAAAAGCACAAATGGAAGTTCGTGGTGGAAATTCATGAAGCTCAAGGTTGTGATAAACTCACCTACCTCTGACTGAAAAACTTACATTACTAAGGAATAGGCCTCTTTGTAGATTTCAGATTGAGACATAGAACACTTTTAAGATAAGATGGTGACACTCAGCCTGTAATGGACTGAGTGGAGATTTGATGGGAAAGTTTCCTGCAGGATAATGTGCAGTACGCGTTTGTTTACACGATCCATTCCAGCGACCCTGCTCTGACAGCAATAAACGTCACCTGAGATGAAGGCAAGAGATGGGATGGTGCTTTCCTAAACTGTAGCAGCTCTGTTCACTAGAATGTGCCTGTCAACACCTTCCTCCAAAGATGTATGCAGTATGTGACGGGCTGACTGCAAGCAATGCCTATATCTCTTCTCCAGAAGCCATTTCCCACTCTACATATTACTTCACCTCTAGCTCCACAAACCATATTGCTTGTATCTGTGACCCCTGAAAGCCTGTAGTGGATGGACACACAGTCACTGCAACAGCTATAATTTCTTTAACCTGTGATTCTCAGTCACATACTCTCCATTGTGCAACCAACATTAGTGAATGACACACAGGTATAAAACTAACACAGCTTGAGATACAAGAACATAGCATTTCCTAGGTCAGGTTCTTTTTCAGTCTTCCAGAGATTGCTTTTCCTTATCCAGGCTTCATCATCTCCTGTGTACTGCAACAGCAACATGGCATGCTGATCTGGATTTCCCGCAGCTTGGGGAAAGAGATGCTTTTGCTGTGCTGTGACAGCTTCACATCATGTTATCAAGCCACAGGTTAACCTCTGAGTGAGCTGGCAACAAAAGGCTGGATGTTGAGGGCTTCCAATTTCCAAACATCCAGGGCTTGAACTGCCTCCTCCTGCTGCTGCAGTGTCCTAGGACTGGATGAAAATGACATGCTGCACTGCTGAGATAACATGTCAGCCCTCCCACCACAGAGTGGGAAGTCTTTACTTAAGGCCATATCCTGGGATGGTGGTTGTCCTCAGAAACAGCCAGTCCCTTCCTGGGAAGCTGCACAAACATCTGCTCTGTGCAACTGGAGTGCATCCTTGCAATGCACAGCACAAGCCATGCTCGGTACCACCTGGAGCACCAGCTTCACACATGCAGGGCATATGCTGGCAGAAAAACACAGCTGGGTGGAGTCAGCAGGACCCTGTCAGAATGTGGCTGTGGGCTAGCCTGAGCTAGAACAAATCTGTGGCACCTACCGATGACCAACAGCGCTGCCTGGGTCTGGCATTAATGGTCAGGGGTCTGCCGGGTAATTAATAAGTATTATTAATTACAGTGGTCTGACGGGGTTATAGAGGAAGCAGGTTAGGTAGCTAGATTGGTAGACACCCAATGAAGAAAAGAAGAAAACCAATTACTTTGATTGATGTGTCCACAGTCATTTTGCCTTTTGAGTTCTCTGCCCATATTTGTTATTTCAGTGAAAGACTGGATACCACAATGAAAAACATGAAGTGAGATCATCAGCAGGTAGGTAACTCAACCAGGAATACAAAACATCTTGTTTTGACAGCTCAGTCATGGAACATATGAGTCATCATGTTTTAGTTCAGTTTATCTCATTCAGTATGCTGCTCTTTATCTTTATTACTCAATGAAATAGAAACCATAACATTACTGCATTTTTGTGATTCATTTTCCTCTTTTAAAAGCTTGCAGAGTATCAGGGAATATTTCCTATGCACATATTGGATGTTGGGCCCCCAACAGCTGGGCCTTTCCGTCCCCAATGTCTATCTGGGATCTTGTTAAGGAGCCTTTATCACCTCCCAGAGTTGAATAGGATAGGAGAATCTGTACAAGCCAGGAGCTTTATAGGAAACAATTGTCACCAAAACCAGTGTATCACAAAACTGCAGCACCCCCTAGCACACCTCTCTGTAGCCTCTTGGATGTTGTTGACCTTTGCTGTCAGGTTCTGAAGTCTTTCCTTACATCTCAGCCCCTCTAGCCTCAGACCTGCGTCACAGCTGCTCATCGAACATTATATATTTGTCCAGGCCCCTGGGACAAAAAACAGGAGGCAAATAAATACCCCAGGAAAATTACTGATCCCTGTTATTAAGCTTGTTTCCTTGTTTTACAAGGCACATGCTGCCCTAATGATTTTCAAAGAGTTTGAATTGGATGATAATGGGCGCATACAGTGAAATAGCTTCTGTTTTGAAAGCTGGTGTTTGAAGAAAGAAAAAGGGAATGGGAAAGTCTGCCTGAGCAGTGCAATAGCATAAAGGATTTCCCTCACTCTTTAAAGGAGATCTCTCTTTTCTGCATCATCCATGTGCCATCCGGATGCTCTCTCCGCACTGCCAAGAGACTGCCCTGAACGGTGACACTGCCCTTCGGTTACTCCACCTCAATTAGCTGGTCAAGGAAACTCTTCCCATAAAGAGGGAACATGAGTCAGACAGAGGCAAAGAAAGCCAGGCTGGGATACAACACTTCTCTGTGCAGCTTTAGGTGTCCATTTGCAAGGCTATTCCATTACCAGAGGAATTTCTTGGAGACATTTGTGGCAACAGAAGCCAGTCCGCCCCTCAGCACTACCCAGCTTCCTCCATGCTACCCCAGAGGCAGCAGGCAGCTGCCTACACATCCATGGCACAGCAGCGTGAGGGATGGGCCAGCAGAGCTGAGGAGACAGGCAGGATTGGCCCCTGCTATTGCCTGTGGGATAGCCTGCACTAGGCACAGCCGGTGGGGAATCTGCCTCCGCATGCTGGGGCCATCGTTGCTCCTATCCCCAGCCTGAAAATGCCCCATCTCATTCCAGCCCATGGACAGCCCTTTGCTGCACCTGCACCAATAGCTCTGGGGAAACCCTGCCTGCCCCGTGGTTCAACTCTACTGTCTGCAGGCTTCTTTTCAGACACAAATACACAAGCATCGCAGAAGCCATGTAGCTAGGCAGTAGAATTTGTCTCTGATCTCTGTCCCCAAGAGAGCCCTGTGTCCATCTCCTCTCTTGAATCTGTGTATCTCCAGAAAGAAAATTCAAGCTTCAGCGGTGGGTAGCACATGAGTGAAAGGAGAGGTGGGGTTAAGGAGGTTGTCTAAAGGCATGGTGGCTGTGCAAGGCGTGGTAGGGCCAAGGGTTTTGGCAAAAAGCCCAGGGCAAGGGAAAAAATCCCAATTCAGGTGAAATCTACTGTGAGACAGTGAATGAGGAAAACTTCATTTTCTTCTCTCTGGCCCCAGGTCGTCCTGGGTCTTTAGCCTCAGAAAGATACAACATGAGCCAGGACAGCTTTATCTTGACTTTAAGGAACAGACTGTTTTATACTGGGATTTTGTAGTGATGCGTAAACGAGAAGGAGCAGGGTGAGTTGTGAAATGGGCTTAAGTCCAAATCCCAAAACAACAGTCAAAGTTCCTTTACTGGGCTTGCATCGTATCTTTGCAGATGGTTTGAAGCAAGATAGCTCCACTTACTACAGCACAAATTGTTCATAGGGCTGCAGCAGGACTATCCCTGGCTGTTTGTTATTGCTGTTCTGCTGCCAATTACCACCCTTGCAGTTCTGTTATTGGGAAGGACAGGGCGAATGGTCTCCTCTGTAGCTTTTTTTGATGTTTAATTCTAATCCAGTCAGTTCTGCAAGAGGTAGTAAAAGAGCTTGGAGAGCAGCTCTGCAAAGGAACAGATGGATTTTGGCCAAAAATAACCAGGCACGCAAGCAAACCAAAATGGAAAGCTGCAATGTGATGTGAAACAAGGCATCACAAACTTGGGAAATTCCATTTTCCCAGAAATACCTTCCCTGACTGGCTTCAGCCAAGCTTGAAGACAGCTGGCCAGAAATCAGCAATTCTGTTTCCTGAAAAGCATCACCCTGATGAGATGGGTTTTTTCTGACTCACAGCACAAACAGGGTACCTCCTTCCCTCTCAGTCTCACTGGCTTCTCACCCACATACTGTGCTGTCCTCTGATAGCCTGTCACATGCAGCTGGGATGCCAGGTTTAAAAAGGGGTATGAACCTGAGTCTCACCCAGGAGTGGCTACCCAATTAATCTCCTTCCTTCCAGCCTGGAGAACCCTNAAAAAAAAAAAAAAAAAAAAAAAAGAAAACCAAAACTTTTCACAGAAACCTTTTGGTTCTGTCCAAGCAACCTTTCCCTATGAAAGCCAAAAAATCCTGGCCAGCTCAGCTCTCATTCCTGCACGCACTGCTGTGTCTCCAAGATAGAAACCAACTCAAAGGGCTGCAGAAACAGATTGTCCTTAATTGAGGAGAACAGGACTAAGCACACAGGAGTAGGATTTACGTCCTGACAGCTTCATCTTCAGAAGGCCGAGGCTTTTCTTAAACACAATATTGGACCCTGTTGCTGTAGCCAGTACAGCTCCTACCTTTCCTTCTCCTGCTGTCCCCCACCTCTACTGTCTGTTGCTGCTACTGGGGCAGGAGGGCACAGTTCCCTGAGGTGAGTCTGTGAGTTTTAAATAAGGGGTGAGCACTGTCAAAGTCAAAGGGACTGCTAAGCTGGTTAGTGTTCATGGCACGCTGAAAATAGTATGGATATTCAACGTGATAATGTGGGAAAGTCCTTCTGCCCTCAACAGTGAATGGCCATGAACTCCTAAACCTCACTGTGCTACAGCCGCAGAACCTTTGCTTTGTTGGTGCTAATGGATACTCTTACCTCTTCCAGTCTGGGATCCTGTCATCCGTACCGTCAAGCAGAAAAGGAGCACCTGTGAGGCCGTGCGGCAGCACACTAGATAGGTGGACAGGGCTTTCTTCTAAGACACAACATATTTTGACACAAAGAGCGTCTGCACACATGCAAACGTTGAAGCAACTGGAAGTTAGAGATTAAAAATCTATTGTTACTTTGGCTCCTGTGAGCTGGCAAAGAAGCCTCATGCAATCTGACTGTGATTTAGGAGGCAGAGTTGGAAAGCAGATGAAGCTGCCAGGTTGATACAATCCCCTAGTTTGCTTGGAGAGATTGCCACCATGCCAGAGAGGCTGTCACAGCAGCATGGTTGGTGGAAAGTTCTCAGCACTGATGACCTTGACAGTGCCCTCAGTGGTGCCAATACCATGCACGCTGAGAGCACCTAACTATCCCCACAATATAAATGGGCAATAATGAAGGAGGATCATAAAACAGAACAAGTGAATTCTCCCTCTCCATTAAAAAAAAAAAAAAGCTGCAAAAGAAGCATTAATAAAAAGAAAACAGAGCAGAAAGGGGCAAAGCAGAGGTCTGGTCTACACCGGTATGGTGCCTGCATCCTTGTGGCTGATGGCAGCGCCTGTTGCAATCGCATTGGTGCAAGCAACGGGTGCATCAAAATAAACTCTATCAGCAGCTGTGTTTGTATTCAAATCAAGTTTGCTTTGGTTACTGGCCAGAGACTGCTGCACGTCACACAGAAGCAAGGAAACGGAGCAAGGAGATACGGTCATGAAGGAAAAAAATACAGGGAGATGAGAATTTAAAATGGCAGGCCCATCTGGAGAACAAAATGAACATGAAAAAATGCATGAGAGAAATAAAAGCAAATAAGAGAGAGAACAAGAATAAGCAGAAAATCCTGACGGGAGATCAGATATGGGCCAGGCACAGGAGGCTCCCCTGGAATGCCACGCTTCCATGCTTTCTGTGCGAGGGGAAGGAAATGCTGGATACCCCATGCTACAGGGCTCACTCATCCCATGCGCAGAGAAGACAGACCAGAAGAGCATGACGGGTGGTGGAGGGGAAGGAAATCCTTCTCCTAGCTCAGCTGAAGCCTTTAATCTTTGCCAGCCTGGCTTCTGGCATATGCCCCAGCCCTGCTGGGAACTCTGTCAGCAACAACATCATCCTAAAGCAGAGGAAGTTCAGCCTCATTTCATATGGCCTGCTTGATACCCAGGCTAATGAGCCCTTCAGGAGCTCAGGCCACATACCCTCACAGTTTACACCCTACAGATTAAGATCTTCAGAACCCAATTTAGCTGAAGGGCTTATTTGCACAGGAAATTTCCCCCAGTTGTGGCCTTTATCCTACAGGTATCTGTCTAGTGGAAATTCTAGTGCATGAGTCACTTATCTGCAGCACAGGTAGCAAAAACAGCACCCAGAGAATTGGAATGGCCTGCAGCAAAGCCAGGAGCTGGTAACTGTGTCACGCTGAAAGAAACACAAGTAAAGAGTAGCGAGTCTCGACTGCCACTGAGAACAGAACAGCTGAGTCAACACCTCTGCAAGATTTCTAGTGACACATTCAGTCTTTCCTTTGCAAAAAGACAGTTGCAGTCCGGTATGTCACCCTAGAAAGGATGCTAGTCCCTTCCTGTGCAAATAAGCAAAGATGTGCATTTTGCACCAATTAAGCTAGGCCCAGCTTCCAGCCAGTTAAGTTGATGCCAATGCAAATACCAGTTTATAGAGGTTGTGTCTGGGACTTGCTGCCAGCAACAGAAATCATGTCCAAAACACAGGTGCAGGTAAGTGCTGTGAGCCTGAAGAAGAGAAATCAAGCCAGGGAAGAGCAGAAAGGCACAAGAACTGCTGTGTGGGGGCAAAGATATGTTTTCAAGCTTTTATTTTGGATGCAAAATGAGTAAATAGAATTTCCTGGATTTATGTGCCGTCACAGCTCATATCACTGCACGTCTTGTTCAGGTTCACAACACTCACTGGATGTCTTGTGAAGGTACATGAAATTGTCTTCTCGGGAATAGCCTCCAGGACCCAATCCTGTTATGAATGAATGGGCAAAACAAGAGGAGAATAAAGGAAGAAAGCTCATGCCACTAAATTCCCCAAGAGTTTACTCATGTGGTAGCAGTGGACAGTGCTATGAGAGAAAATGCCCAGCATTCCCTCTTCCGAGGAGAGGGACTTCTCCATCTGGATGATGTTGCCCCATTTGTCCTGTCCCTCAGCTGCAGCTCAGTTCTTGTTTTGAGGCCTGGAAAGAGTTGTTTGTGTGTGGGAAGAGAGGAGGCCCAAGTTTGTAAAAGACCTCTGCGGTTCAAGGCCGTCTCACCCTATGTACAGAGCAACCGTTATGGAGATCCGTGTGCGTGGTGCCTTGCTGCGGTGTTCATAGCAAGCCGATGACCAAGAGGAACTTCTCAGTTGCTGAGGCAGGGAGTAGTTTTCCTTCATGAAGCTGCCAGCTTGAGATCTGCTGGAGACTGCCACTGAGAGACGGGAAGGAGGGAGGCAGGACAAACCCTCCCAGCGTACCTCAGCCCTGTGTCTCAAAAGGCGCTGGGGCATCCAGGGCGAGCCCACTGTCACACCGAGCTCTCTGCACCCACTCTCGCTCGGAGGGGCGGTAGTTAGGGGGGTAACCTACCCCGTCTTAGCTCCCTGCCCCTGCCTTGTCCAGTCCTTCTCCCCCCACGAGAGACGGCCGGCTCCCAGTCCCCTCACCGGCTTTGCTTCCAGCCCTGCCCACCTCACTCGCCATATACTCAGCCACGACCAAGGTGGCGGCGGCGGCGGCGGCGCTACAAACGCCCNCTGTCCCAGAAACCCGCCGTCCTGGGCCGGAGGATGCTCCGGCTTCCCAGCAGCGACCCGTCTGCAAAACGCTGGCCGCGGGGACCTTCTCCACCCCTTCCCCATCCCTGTGTCCCAGGACCGGCTCTCCCTCACATCAGGGCCACAGTCTCGGAGTCTGGGTGGGCTCCAAGCCGCGGGGCTAGTCTGCAGACAGGGTTACACCCTCTTCTTATGAGATGTGTGATGGAGCTGATGGCATAAAGCAGAAACCCCTGAGGAGCTCCTTACTCCAGCCAAGGCTAATGTGAAGTGACTCACTCTACACTTGAAATGGTGTTCCCTCGGAGGTTTGAAAGGGTTCAAGTGCTGCAGTGCCCCAGCCTAGGTAAGGCCAGGATGCCCCTCTCCCTGGGCAGTGGCACAAGGTGGGAGCACACGAGGGAGGTGCCACAGCTCCCTGCGGCTGCCTTTCGGGATAGGGAGTAGCCAGCTTCCACACTGCCCTCCTGGCAGGGGGCGTCCACCCCAGCAACCCAGCAAAGGTCTGTGGGAGAAGCTGCCTTGTGTGTGACGAACCCAGTCTCCTGCCCTGCTCCGTGCGATGCCTGTGGCTGGGACACAGAAAGCAGCAGTGTCACAGCCTGTGTACTCTTTCCCTGAATACAAACAGCAGTCTGGACAGGAAGCGTTGCCAGCCTGTGATCCTCAGGCCAGATCTTCACCTCTTCTGAACCTAAGAATGCAAGGTGTCAAAGACACATAAATCGCCTAATGCTTGCTCCAGGCCTGGCAGAATGGACGGGCCACCACAAAGCCTTGTGCCTCCGTTTCCGGGCATGTGCGGAAAACAAAAAAAGTAGCAATAGCAGTTACCCACTGCTATGTGCACTGCTGAGGGCAGGGTGGGGAGGTGGGCAGTGACCTGTTTGCGGGAAGTGATAGATTAGGATGGTATTTTCCTTTTGTCAGCTATCCTGAGGAGATGATGTTGTGTTATTTTCAATCTTTCCCCTAACCTGATAATTTAGGTCACACCAAGCCAGGCCGTGGGTAGATCATTTTGCCACAGAACTACCCAATGTAATTGCATTGCATTTGCTTGCAGTTTGGACACCACTCCTTCAGGTCACTGCCAGAGTATGTAACCAGCATCTCAGCTGGGTATTGCAGCTTCTTACCTTCAAACTGTCCAAAGTCCATCATTATCCATAACCAAGCCACGGAGTTGGCTTGAAGATGTATGCTAAAACAGCAGTCCCTGTGGTAAGGTAAGGTCTTTCCCTGATATGAAAAGCTGCCTGGAACTGAGTCTGCTGAAGAACGTGGGTTTGTGATGGACCCAGCAGAGTGGGATGGTGGAGATCCCTCAGGTAGCCTGGACATTTACTGTATTCTAAATACACCACTTCGTAAAATACTGGATCAGACCAGCTGGCCAGTTATCCTTCCTCTGACAACTCATAGAAAGAGAAATTCTCCTCCCCTCCCAACATCAGTTAGCAAACAGTGTTGGCAGCCTCCAAAGTCAATTGACTACAGCACAAGGACAGGGCTGGGGAGTGTTTCCCCCACCCCCGTTAACCTGCTTTTCTTTGTATCTGACCCATGTTTTCTGACTGAGGCTGCTCCGTACTTACCAAACTGCCCAGTTCACAGTCTCCTCGATGTACCCAGCGGCCTCAGACCAGCATATAGAGGTTCATTTATGGCTCTGAAGTCAACAGCTGGCATCTACTGGTGTCAGCAGTTCCACTTTACTGGTACAGGGGAGCTCTCTAACCCTGTGAAAATCTTGTCTAAGCAGGAGGCAGAGTTGTCTCTGGGGTCATAGTAAGGCTGTGCTACAACATACCCTGATCTCACCGCTTTGCTTTCCAAGTAGAAGGTGCACTTCTCCAACACACACCTCAAATCCAAACAGCTGTGAGCACGTTATGAACAAGCCCTAAACCAAGCTAGCTAACCCAAAGTGAAATACTCCACAACACGTGCAGTCCTCTCCCTGCGGAGAGGATGAGAAAGAGACAAAGAACCACATGTGGCAGATCTGAGTCAGGGCACTGAATACTCCACCGGAAAATGCTCAGACACCATAACGATGAAGGCAATCTAGGAACCTAGGTGGAATAGACTGGTTTTCTGTTCTCTTTTTCTCTTTCCTCCCCTCTACTTAATGTGTCCCACCTTTTTGTCACTGTGTTTAACTTTATTTCTTTGTCCAGGAATGCACCTATTGCCACATTTAAATAAAGGGTCAGATTATGCACCCAGGTACGCTGTTACAAGCACAGAAAAATTTCAAACCTCAGTGCCGCACAAGCCGATGTGAAATTGTCTTTGACTGTCATGGGATCAGAATCCATCCCTGCTGAGGAATTCTCCTGGTTACACAGAGGGAACAGAAGTCAGCACCTGGCCCACTCGGCTAATTCCCTCCCTTTTGGCCTTAACTTCAGGAGGTTGAAACCAGATGTTCATGTGTTTCACTGTAGGGGAGGTTTGAAAGCTAGGAAGAGGATGTTACATAGAACAGCCTGCTTCTGAGCATTTTCTTTTCATCCTGTCTCCGGATGCTATAGCAGATTGCTGTTAAGAAGGCTGCCAGCAGCCCTTGGCGTTTTCATGACTGCATCATTCAGCACTGCGAGGGACAGGTTCAGGTGCTTCAAGCGGCTCTCTCAAGCCACTGGAATGTCAGTACATGAACGACACGTGCAGGGGGCAGGTGTTGAATCCCATATACCGGCATGCACCTATTCTCTGGGGATCAAATCACAGGAGTGCAACAGGGGCTGGGCTTCATCACTGAGCTGTGCTGGGGAACATGCTGTTCAATAGCCTGCTCTGGCTGCAGGGCAACGTTGCTGCCTTGCCCCCATACTGGGTGCAGCTGGTGGACAGATCAGAGATCAGACCTCCAGCTGGGGCCAGCACATGGATTCGCAGAGCAGATGGGTACTGATAGAAACTGAAATCTTCAGTGGTTTGTGTCAACGTGCTGTCTGTGAACTGCAGTGGCTGAGAAGAGATGAACTACATCCGGCTTGACCATTTCTGCTGCAGAGGTGGGGAAGTCTGGCGGGTGCAGTAAGTGAAGAGAGACAGCTGAGGTGTTACCATGTCAGAGGGCCCTGCCGGATCACAATTCAACACCTGCATCTTTGCACCAAAGCGATGCAACATTCTGCAAGGTTACTTTGCATCTGCAGGCACTTTGACACTATTATTAGGCTGTTTACAACTACAGTAAAGCAACTTGGTCATGAGTGGCGTTAAGAGAAGGTGTTCTCAGGCCTGCCTTAGCCCCAGAGTTTGCATGGAGGACACAACTGGGGTTAGAACAGGAATTTTTAGCAAGATGTTGTTCCCAACACAGACAGTCATGGCTGCTCCTCCTCCTTCATGACTAAGCTGTGCTGGGGAAGAATTTTTGTTTTGTCAGAGCACAGTCTGGGGGTCTAGAGTTCTTTCACTGTATGATTCTGTGGCTTTTTCTGGCCTTGCAGCCTGGGAAGAGATGCAGTTGATAATACAGTCTGTTTGTTTCTTTCTTTGCTGCCCCAAAAGATGTGCTTTCACAGTCTAAGATGAGCTGGTTCTCCATGGACAATCTGAAGGAGATGAAGTACAAATAATTTTTACCTTTACTCCACTAGCTGATGTCAATACTGTATTCCCCTCCCCAGCCTCCACCCTTCACTGGATTCGATTCCTAGACAAATGACATCCAGTTAAAAAAGTTGCAGCCTCTCACTGCTCGTCTCTTCTTTGTCTCTTTTTCTTTCCACCTCAGCCAAGTCGGCCATCTAAATACTGTTAGACAAAAGCAGGTAAATCTTTTTCTTCCGTCAGTCCCAGACAACATCCACTTGCAGATCCCATTCCACAGCCCTGGGCTTCACGGCTCTACCATTCAGATGTAGAGCAGGTGCCAGCCAGGGAGCCTCACGCTCTAACACTTGCTAATCACTCATGAATGCATGTGCAAGAGCCAGTCTTGGAGAAAAGGAGAGGGTGGACAGGTGGGGGTAAGGGCCAGGCAATGTGGGGATCCCTGTCTCAACCCCTGACAGATTTGAAAGGTGAGCACCCTTTTCCCTAATCCCAGCCTTTCCTGTAATTAGACACTTGCCTCGCAGGTGCTCTCTTACAGGGACTTTCTGGGGCTTAAAACATCCAGATGGCACAGAATGGGCACAGTGACCTGCCTGAAAAGTATGTGCTAACTTGGAAGAGCTTGGTTAGTGGGATGTATTAGCAGCACTTGCAGACTGCGTGCCCACTTACGACCTGCACAAGTGTAATTACAGTCACCCACTTGGCACATAATCCTCATTAGTTCTGTTCCGATATGCATTAACAATGGTGAAATACATGGGATCAGCCTCAGATGAGAGATGTGGAAGAAAGCAGGTGCCACAATACACAGTGAACTCGAGAGAGCCTTCAACACACATGGAATCTAGCTACCACTTCAGTGCCCTGCTCGAACCAAAGGCTCTGACAGCTATGGATTTTGCAGAGACTTTTCCCACTGGGTGAGTTGCAGGAAACTGTCCCCATCAGAATGGGGAAGACAAGCAAATAAGCCTCAGGAAAAAAAGAGCCTCTGTTTCATTTCAAAGTTCATAAGCCGTGTGTGTTTGGGGAACGAAAGGCCAACTGCCTGATACAGAGCATCTTTTCAGAGGAGAGTGTGGGAGGTGACTCATGTTTTGAGGCTATCTAGCGCCTTCCTACACTGAGAAACAGAGGACTTGCTATTCCCCTCTGGTGGTGGAAACAGCAGAAAGCATCTGAACAGAGCTACATCTATGCTGTTTGCTTTTCATAAGAGGACATGTAACTGAGCCTGTAGGAACCACCACACTATGGCTAAAGGGAAGTGGGGAGAATTCAGGCAGAGAGGACATTTCGAAAGCTTTTGCCCAATATGCACAATCTCTCCGTGTTCCCCAGGGCTTTGCACAACCCTGGCTCCAAGCTGTGCTGCTCGCAAGTCTTCCCTTGGGGAGACTATTCCATATTCCAGCTGATGGGCACTGGTAGGGAATGCTTCTTGAGACGAGCGCTTACAACTTAAATCATGTGCGTGGCAGGCATGGATGAAGCATTGGCAAAGAAAGAACAGACCCATCAAACCCTAGAAATTTGGGGTGGCTAGCTAGCCTGCTTCCCACCTGTTTTTTGACACTCAGCTTTCCCGCCTTTTCAGGGAGTCGCTTGGTTTTGTGCCATGGCTCCTCTGTCCCAGTCTGCCTCTCCCCTGTTAACAAAGGGCCACATCATCCAGTAATTCTCAGGTGATTGAGAGACTGGGTTCTTAATGGGAGGGAGAAGGTTTGTCCTTTTCTCGACCTGCTCCCCTAAAGAGTCAAGAGAAAGGAAAACTGTATTTTAATATGAATGAGGGTCTAATTTTTGTTATTCTTTCTTGACCGCCTTCCTTCCACAAACCTCACATCTTGGGTCCAGACTGTGAGCTGTGACCACGCTCCAGGGGGCAGGCTGTCCGGAGCCAAGTGCTGGGCGAGTACTGAGGGCTGCAGGGCAGGAGTGTTTTCGTACACCTCACCTGAGGAGTGTTCAATTAAAAAAAAAAAAAAAAAAAAAAAAAAAAAGCCACCAAAGGTGCCTGCTTGGGAGAAAAGCCAGACAAGCTCAACAGAATAAAAGGGAGGGATTTCTACCTGCCTTCCCCAACCACGCACATCCCTGACAAAGGATGATGGCTCCCAGGGAAACCTCCGAGGGCCAGTGGGGCTCGGGCCATGGTTCCCTGTTCGCTAATACCAAGCCTGCACCCTGCTGCCTTGCTGAGCCCCATGAACGTGAGCAGAGTGACACAGCGACACTCGGTGACACTTTACGGTATTCACCAAAACACAGATGACCCACGTTTGAGCTAGCTACAGGAGGACAGAAGAGCACCTAATCTACACAAAATTTGAGACCACCTCTACTGCTATAACATTAATCTGCTGATGAAAATGAGTTTAGCAATGCTCTGAGGTAGGAACCCATGGCATTTCTGACCCAGTGGTATGAGCTCCAGAGCTGGATTTACAGTATCAGCCAGCTGCTGCTTCCCCAGCTCCAGTCTATGTAAAATGTGTTTGCATCACTTCAGCGCAAGGTTGAGCTCCAGCCCTCTGATGGTAGTGATCCTACTGACACTAACGGGGGATCCCTTGTTGGGGGAACTTGCTGGATGAAAACATCTTCCAGCCACAGTCCTGTCTCACTTGTGCTTAGGCCAAGAGGCCAAGACTGCTTTTAGACTCTGAGCATCTATCTTTGCTGCTGAGGGACTACAGAAAAGGCTCCTTAAGGCATGCTTCAGCCCAGTGAGTGGCTGCATTCGCTTCCATACGCTTAATGGGCCAACTTTTGCTTACTCACCTGACTAATGCTCCACAGTATTAGGCACGTAATGAATTGAGAACTGCAAAAGAGGGGGGTGGCCACAGCACGAAGGGAGAGGGGGACACAACCTTGGGCCAAAAAACAAATTGTTGCTGCTCTTTGGCCCTGTTGGGAAGATCAGGACCAGACTAGATCTGAACTGTGTTGCTGTTCCAGCTGAAAACAGCTCCAAAAGAAACACGAGTGGATACTTGCATCTGCTCTATGAGTCATTCCCAACAGGTATTGTCTGATCTACACGTGAAAACTGATCTATATATGAAAATTACAAACTATGGGCAGTTCTGCTGCGTTTCCAAACACAGACACACAGAGTTCCCCGAGGGAATATTTGCTGTCGGAGGTGCTGCTTCTCCGGCTGTAAAACGCTAATCCCTTTGCCGCGGGTGTCCCTCGCAAGCCGTGTCCCCTCCGACGACTCGGTGATTCCTGCAGCCTGTGAGCCGGCCGGCAGTGCCTCCCGGAGCCCTCCGGCGCCGGGCGGTAGGGTCTCCAGCCGGGTGGCCTTGCCGATAGTACGGTATCGGTACAGAAAATTATTTCGCCTGGTGCGCGCTGTAGAGGTGGACGCGGGGCGCCCCTTCAGCTCTCATTGCCGAGAGGCAACCAAAGACAAGGGCTTTGGTTTGTAGGCACGGCCCCCCCGCCCCGACCCTGCAACCCTGCGGTTTTCTCCGTCTTTGCAACGGGCTGGTGTTGGTGAACTCGGAGAGTCCCCGGGGGGAGCACGCGTGTCCCGGGGCAGCCTTGTCCGCAGGGGACCGTGGGGACCGGCGGCCCTCGCCCCCCCCACAACCGGCAGCGCGATGCCTTCGCCTCCGAGGGGGAATCCCTTTCCGTGCGTGCATCAGCGGGGCCGACGGCACCAAGCCAGCGACCTACCCGAAACCCACAGCCCGGGGCTGCGAGGGCGGGAGGAGGGCCCCGGGGCGGCGGGCAGCCCCCGGCCAGCACCGCCTTGCTTCGGGGCGAGCAGCGGGCTCTGCCCCTAGCTCTGTATTTCATCCCTCTCGCCTCATCATAATCACTTTCCCCCGCGTTCCTAATGGTCTCTCCGTGTGGGTCCTGTCCCGATTCTAACTGAGAAACGAAATAAATCACCGTTAATTAGGAGGTGATCAGGGGTGGGCCCGACAAGG
>WAAD01003959.1:0-36559 GCA_013389945.1 Fregata magnificens | reverse complement strand
GCGGCGGCCCCGGCGCGGCCCCTGTGTCCGGACGGGACGGGGCAGAGGTGCGAGCAGAGAGGGGTCTCGGTTCCGCTGCCCCGAGGCTGCCCGTGCCCACTTCTCCGCGCTGCGTTGCCTGCGGCTGCGGAACCCCTGCAAGTCCCCAGGGCACCCGCAATCTGAAATTCTCCCGAGAAGCTGGGCTTCGAAGCCTTTGAGTCTTCTCCACCTGGCCCTGCTCACCCCAGTGCTCTCCTTTCTCCTCAGATGTCTCTCCGGCTTCCTCCAGCTCTGGGACACTCATCCAGTACACCCCCGACTCTGCCACTAGCCCCACCGCAGAGCGCCCATCTCCCCATCCCTCTTTCCAGAAGGTCAAGGAGGAAGGTGAGGGTGTGGTGAAGAAGGCCAAGAGCCGCACAGCCTTTTCCCAGGAGCAGCTGCAAATCCTGCACCAGCGGTTCCAGAGCCAGAAGTACCTCAGCCCCCAGCAGATCCGGGAGCTGGCTGCTGCCCTGGGGCTCACCTACAAGCAGGTGAACATCTTGCTCTGAGCAGCTGAGTTGCAGTTCAGTGTGAAGTGATCTTGCGAGCAGGTTTTTTTGGGTGGTTTTTCTTTTGTCTTAGACCCCAGAGATGAGTTTCTTTCATAGTCTTGTTTATTCCATTGCTTACGTGAGAGAGGAGAGGGTGTGAAAACTTATGACTCAGTCTTCCTCTTGTGTTTGGTTCCAGCACTATCCACCCACTCCGTGCAGGTGTTTGAAAGTGCGTACAGAGCAGGGCTATGCAGTCAGATTACTGTTCTGTGTGGATGTGTGTTGTCTCTGAATGGGAAAAGTCAAGGTACTTCCACTGCTATGCAAGTTGCCTTTCTTAGTCAGAGTGGCACCTGGGTCTCTCCCTAGAGAGAGGGTCCTTGCCCCACCAGCTACTCACACCTGACTGAAGGAATGACTCACTCCTGAGTCAGCATTGATCTTGGCGCAGCAGTGAGATGCTGCTGCTGTACAAGCTGCGTTTCTGCAGTTGTCTTGGCCTGTCTTTCAGGTATGGTTTTTGATGTCATGAAAGATTCCGTGGTGATCTGAGGAGTAAGAGTGTTAGTTTTCAATTCTCAGCTCTGTGATTGATACGGCTGCCTGGGTCTGCTGCAGACTGTTAGCTGCTGAAGTTATGTACAGTATTAGAAGCCAAGCAGAAACTGGATTGTAGTAGAAGGCAAAACATCTTTAGGACGTGTAGCAAGCTCTGAGTGAATTTCTAATGCCCTATGTCCTTTCCCCATCGCTTCTAGGTGAAAACATGGTTTCAGAATCAGCGGATGAAATTTAAACGTTGCCAGAAGGAGAGCCAGTGGGTCGAAAAAGGGGTGTATCTACCACAGGTGAGAGAATCCCCCCTGCCCCCATCACCACCAGTCACAGTTCCTCCAGTTTGTGGGGAGAAGTGTATCATGTCCAACCTGCTAACTCAAACAATGCACAGGACTCGATATTACCAAGCCAGTTGTATTTCTCGTAATTGGGCTTACAGTGGCATCTATTTTAAGCTGCCCTGGCACCGAAAGAGCTTTTTTTCCAGTCCACTGATCTCCCAGTTGAGACTAGATATAAAACAAAATAGCCAAAGAGGGCCAGCAAGGCTACTCATGCTGGTGTTCTCCGCAGCATGGTGCTCCCAGCCATGTTGAGTTGGAGATTATTAACTTAAGATCTTGTCATCTCTGCTATTATTTGTCTATAATTAGGACAATGAGTATGAAAAAGACACTGCCGTTTGGCTTGGAGGGGGGGCAGGGGAGAAAGGAGGACCCATACAAAAGAATGGGCACAGTTGGTGTGGTGCTCTGCATTACTGAACAGCCTTCTCTGTCTCTCCTAGAATGGGTTTCATCAGGCTCCATATCTGGATATAACGCCCTCATTTCACCAGGGCTTCCCTGTCGGTGCCAACAGAAACCTTCAGGCTGTGACCAACGTGCACCAGGCTTACAGCAGTGGCCAGACTTATGGGAATGGGCAGAGTCTGTACTCGTTCATGGCTGTGGAGGACGAGGGGCTCTTTGGAAAAGGTGGGACAAGCTGCAATACCCAGCAAGCCATGGGTTTCTTAAGCCAGCAGATGAACTTCTATCATGGCTACCCTGCCAATATGGATTATGTCAGCCTGGAGTCAGAAGAGACCTACGGCTTCCAGACCACCTCTGACAGTGTCACACAGTTCTCGAGCTCTCCTGTACGGCATCAGTACCAGGCCCCTTGGCTTCCCCTGGGGACCCAGAGTGGTTATGAGTCTTAAGTCTAACTTTTTTTCTCCCTTCTCCTGTTTTCTCTCATGGGGTTTCTAGGGTCTTGACTCAGGGATCCAGTTTCTATTCCTTTCTCTTGCCCCTCCTTCCCTATTACTGTTTTAACCGTTGGTGGGGCTCAGCACCCTGCTGCCTTGGGCTAGTCTTCTGTTTAAAGGCACCTGTCTGTTCATAGCTGATCCTTGGCAAGGGTGTTTTGTGTCTGGATAGATGAAACCTCACTCATGGAGGGGAACGTGCAATGCCACAGCCAGGAGCAGCAGAGGTGGTAAAGGTCTGTGTTTGCTGTCCAAGTCTCACCTTCCTCTGCTGCCTCTTTAGCAGGTGATCCCTGATCCTGGCCCTGTGTGTCCTGCAGCAGAGCTTTGCTGGAGAAGAAAGCCCTGTACTTCACATTTCTACTAGAAATACCCTGTTGTAGCCCAGAATCTTTCCTGCTGTCTTGCCTATTTCTGTTGCTACCGCAGTCAGCTAACTGCTAATAGGTTCTTCATCTGCGTCCTCTCCTCCCTCACCGAAAAGCTACATGAGATCATCTGTTTTCAGATGACTCGATCCAGTTACTCTCAGCGACTCCTCCTGGAGGGGTCAGCACCTGCCTACCCCTTGCCTGCTGCCCTCCTGTGTACATAAGGCAGTTGAGAGGAGGGGAGAAGCAGAGGAGAGACAGTGGGGAAGAGTATTGCCCATATCTCACATGGAAACATTGGTTTCCAAAGCTGCTAAATCACTTGTGCCTGTCAGCTCATTCAGGATGGTGTCTCTGGGACTGTCTCCACCCAGTTTAGATCTTGCATTTCTACATCTCTCTGCTGAGAGACTGTTTGCTTGTCCTGGCCTGCAAATTGCAGCAGAGGGTAGCCCAAAGTGCCATTGCTGGAAGCATAAGGAGTGGCTGTGTGTAGTCATCTTTGGAGTGGTGAGAACACTCTGCTTATCTGTACATGATGGTCCCCTAGCACTTCACAAACACAGCACCACTACAGTGCAGCTTTCTCTGGGGTAGAGGTGGGGCAGCTAGGTAAAGGACTCGGTTATTTTAAAGGTGATGTTCAGTGTCACTTATCCTGAAACCTGGATGTTGGGGGCAGAGAATCCTGTTGGGTCCCAGTGGAGTTGTCATCCAAGGGGCTAGAGCAGGATGGTTCCCCACTCTATTGTCTAATTCCAGTTTTAAGAGTGTAAGCTAGTAAGATTTTTGTCCCTTCCCCAGGGCTTAGTTGGATCTCTTCTGTATTGTTCTACTGAAACGGGCACTGGCTGCCTCATCTGACAGAAGTACCCAAGCTCTGGGGGAGGTGAGAAGTTTAGAGAAACCTAGTTAGACAAAATGAGGAAAATGCCAATTAAAATTTTCAGTTTCTTTTTTAAAATAACTGGATCATCCTTTCCAGTATGGAGAAACTGGAAGTCAGCTCCAAGCTATGTGAAACTGACTTTTTTTTAAAAGATGTGGAATTGCAGACTCCAGTCTGCCACTGCCCAAGAATACAAAATGGCATGAGCTGGCAAGAGTAAAGGAGATGGTAAAAGCATAAATATTTCTGTGGTAGAGTTTTTTGTGGTTAGTGCACAATTTTTACTGCAACCCTGTCTTCAAATGTCTGCACAAGGGTTGTATGTCGTAGTTAAACTTTCACTGCAAAGGAGGTGAACATTTGTTGTTCTAGATAACTTTTCTTACAGTGTATTTTCTTGCAGTGATCTCAGGCATGTTTTATGTGCATGTTGTCTTTTATTAGTTCGTTTCTGCTTAATGTTCTTACAAACTTGTTTGAATTGAAAATAAATTACTTCATTTTAATGTTGAAAACAGTGTCACCAGCTTGCATTGGAACAGCCTGCTATGAGAATGGTTATTCTGTACAGGTTAGACCAGCAGTACTGAGGAAAGAAGGAAAAAAGTAACCCTACTGTGTTTCTCCCAGAAGTAGGATCAAGCATCTGTCTGAAAGGAGTAGGTTACACAAGTCCATCAGCCTTGTTTTTAACATGCAGGTGTGTTGCCTAGTACAAGGGGGTTGGCTCCAGGGGTAGGCAACTGGACTGCTATCTGCTGGCTTGCAGTAACGTGCAGTACCATAACATGCTTGTATTAGTCCTTAAACTGCAGTGCTTCAAAATAACTAAGTATGAAGGTAGGAGCAAAAGGAAGTGTGTTTTGAGATTGTGTGGCCACCTGCTGCTGCTCCAGAAGGTTGCAGTTAGAGGTCTGGAAGTCCTGCCTCACTGAGGCTCCAGCTCTTGGGGTTTTTGTGCTAACCTCAAATGGCAGCAGAAGTCTTTGTGTAAGTAACTGAATGCTGCCTCCAGCACTGAAACAAAAACTCATTTCTTTCCCTACTTTGCCCCAAGACTGTATTTATCTCCTCGTAGCAGCTGGGAGCAACATTTAAAAGGTACTGAAACATGTGAGGCAGACACGTTGGAACTGAAGCAGTGCATCAGCAGCCACCAATTTAGAGACTCAATTAATCTCTTTCTGCTCAGTGAGCTTTGGTTCATCAGAGCCTTGCTTTCCATATATACCTCTTAGTTTGAACACCTGTGCAACCTGCATGCAGCCAAGGGCTGCAAGTGTCCATGGACAGCAGCACTAATGGAACAAAGCAGCTGTCACTGTTCAAAGGCTGATGCTACTGCTGTGTCAGCAGAGCCAAGCTCTGGTTAATAGCCATAGTTTAAACTAGCAAAAATGATCTGTTTGGGTTTAATCCCAGGTTTCTTAAACTACAGTATGCCACCAAAGCTTTTCATGTGTCTGAAAGGGGAAGTTCAAGAGTTACTCCCACTGAGCACAATTAGCTAAACTGGCAGCTGACTGCTCAGGCTCAAACTGCCACAGGTCCTTCGCTGACCAGAACCTGCTTGCGTGGGTGCCAAAGCATGTCTGCTTTCTTTTTGCAATACTGTAATGCTCTACTTCCTAGGGTGAGGTGGAGTATGTGCAGGAAGGAGAGGGAGTGGAAGTTTGAGCCTGTAGAGGAGGAAGAAAGGCTGAGTTGTCCATGCGTCTGTTGCCAACCTTCACCAGTAGAAAAATGTAAATCTGGCCTGGAAGAGGGGAAAATGCCAGGTTCACATGGTTTCCTGTATTACAAAAGAGATCCTTTCTCGTCCTGACTTTAGTCTCAAGTCCCAACATCAGTTTGGATGAATTCTGGGCAATGGTCTAGTAGTAGTGTTAATTTCAACAATTCCCTTGGAAAAAACAAAGCTGAACCATATACCTATAAAAGTCATAGTTACTAAAGCCTTGCCTTTCAGCTTTAAAATTAGCAGCTTCCAGGTTTGTCTGGGTTTTTTTTAAGATGTGAACTTAACCTCTAAAGAAATACACAAGGTGTGCAGGTCTTTTGCAGAATGATTGCAGAGGATGCTTGCTACAGATTACTTGTGTTGCTCGGGCGTGTTTCTCTTCCATGTTTCTGCCACAAGGCTAAGGAGGTAACCAAAGCTCTGCTGGCAGATGTCCTCCTGCAGAAACAGATACTGTTGCTAAAATAGCCCTGGCACTGAGATGACTTGCTCTGCATGCTGTGGTTTGTGTTACTGCATGTACCGTGGGACTGTTCTGCAGAAACGGGGTGTTCCTTCAAGGGTGCATTATTCCCCTGGTTGCTCAGCCTGGGTTGCATGCAGGTTTGGCAGGCACACGTAGTTGCAGAGCTGGAGGAACATGCAGAGTGGCTGTTGTTGGAATTTTGGTGGGTGGGCTGAAAAGGACTGCTAGTAGATCAGGAAGGGTTTCTAGAAGCTGTGGAATGAAGTAAGACTGTGCTTTTCCACAGTACTGGAGATCTCCTCTGTTACCTTGACATGCCTGAGTCACCTCACCATGTGAAACAGCTGCACAGGTAATTGCAACACTACTACCAAAACGATGGAGCTGCAACTAATCCTTCCAGACTCATACTTCCAAAATGGTTTATATCAGTTCCTCGGAGGAAGTAAGTGCATGTCAGCAAAAGCCCTTTCTGCTGGAATACATTACATCTCTGTTAGGACTGCTGCTTCTTGTGATGGTGCTGTGTAACAGTGATTTCTGCACACTGCAAACATGATTCGCCTTGCCAGCAAATCTTCTTAGGATCAAGCTGTAAGCTCGTATGGAGCTCTTTATATGTATTATAGCTTGTGGGAATACCCTGCACTTTCCCAGTATCTCTGCAGTGTAAACACTCCCGTATGTCAATGCTGCAGATGTAGCTCCAGTGGTGCAGAGAATCCCATCCAAACAGAAGAAATTAGATCCAGTGCAGACTACGTAGACCAGGGTTTATTCTCTAGTTTACTGGGTTCCAGCCTTTGCTGTCCCATAGACAAAATACCAAGCAAGTAGAGTGGTGCAAGCAACCTCATTCCTTGCTCTCTGTGTCAACGTGGCCT
Organism: Fregata magnificens; assembly: GCA_013389945.1. Lineage (NCBI taxonomy): Eukaryota > Metazoa > Chordata > Aves > Suliformes > Fregatidae > Fregata > Fregata magnificens. Next base: position 29,877 of record WAAD01003959.1, on the reverse strand, counting down.
GCAGTGATGTTTTTACAAGCTACACGTTTCTTCTGAGTGGCCCATGAGCCAGGGCTTACAGCCCCAGTTGTCTCTCCAGTGCAGATAAAAGGCATGACCTTTGCTTTAATAGGCTCTTACCTACAGGCATGTGTAAACGTTATATTTAGTTGTCTAACTACACTCTATGACTCAAATGCTGAGCTAACAGGGTTTCAGAAATTTTCAGTAAAGTATTGCCACACATCCCTTGCTTGGCCCATCATCAGTGGCCAGCAGCATCTTGGCTGATACTGAGCAGTCAAGAGACATGAAGGACCCAAAATCATGGCACTGGTCTTAGACAAAAAAAAAAAAAACCCCACAAAAACCAACCAAACATTCCTTTCCTGTGAGGGCTGTGTTATCTTCATGCTGTCCAAAGTTTTGAAGAGCACCCTCAGGTCATATCTGTGACTCTCTTTCATAACCAGGCTAGAATTAATTTCTCACATTTAATGGAAGTCCATCTGCTCACAGACAGGGTGTGTCTCTAGCAGCTGGGCTGTGTCTGGATCAGTAAATCTTTTACAAATTACAACATCGGGACTGCTTCCTTGCGTGAGCCCCAAGATCCATCCAAGTTATTGCTAGATACTAGGGAAAGACTGGAAGAGGAAAGCAAGACCCCGGCGTCCCTCTCTGGCTGGCGGTGGCTGAGGGACTGCCTGTAACAGGAGCTGCATTCCTGCTGTTATTACACAGAGCATTGGGAATGCAGCTCCTGATACAGCAGACATCAATGAACTCCCTTCCAGGAAGTTGCTTACTTGCTTGTTTGAATTGCTGCAGGCTTTTCATCTCCAGAACCACCTGTGGCAATAAGCTCTGTCTTTGAATGATGGCCTCTGAAAAATTGTATGAGTCTCTTGCAGAAACTGCAAGATTTGGTAGCGTTTGTTAGCACAGCTTTGCTGAAGGCCAATAGTAGGGAGATCACGACTGTTGCTCTTATAGCCAGCATCCCTCTGCAAGCCAGTCGCAGAGACGTCACACCAAGATTCTGCCTGTCCTAAAGCATCCCTGAAGGAACAGGGCATGACAGATTACTCCTTTTCTAGAGAATTATTAGTGAGGAGCAGTCACAAGCTCAACTTTTTCACCTACAGTAGCCTTTGATGGGGTGGCATGGAAAGGTTCCAGATGATATTCAGGTTAGTAGCAGCACTGTTGGCTCCACAGGAGCTGAAAAAATGCCTCTCACTCATGTGAGAGCCCTGATAATTGCTGCTATTGTAGTCCACCTTCAGATGTTAACCAGCACCTTTCAGTTAAGCTAACTCAATCGATCCCCACCCCTCTGATCGTGCAGTGGTTGCAAGAACATCTCTTTCCCAAGCTTAGGCACTTGCTGGGTACAGGACATGCGTGTTTGGGCTGTGCTTTAAAATGGATCTCCGAAAGGATATGACATAGAAATTTGCCCTCCAAAAGGTCTTATTTTTCCCCAAATCATGCTGATCATACAGTTTGCGGTACAGCTCTATAAACAGTGTAGCTGAACAACCAAAGGGGCAAAGAGTGGCTGCATGAGGGAGTGGGGGTGGGAGCAAACAGCTGTGAGGCACAGGGATATAAACCAGCTTTGCCAATAAAAGACCAGTCGCAGACATCAATTGCCTTCATTTTGTGCTCATTTTTTTTCACCATGACAGCTACCTCATTGCATTAAGATAAAGTCATTGTCATCATCAAAGAGTGATAGAAAACCTGTGACTCAGGGAACTGGAGCTCTGTTATTAAATATACTTTGATACACACATCTGTTTTTAGGTACTTAGACACTTATATAGTATTAAGTTTAGAAATGATGGTAGGTCTATGTTTTAGCCAGTCCCAGTACTAAATATTGCTGGGTAGGGGAAATTCTTAAGGTGGGTGGTAGTTACTCACCACATTCTTTGACTCTTTGATTCTTTGGCATTGCCAAGAGTCATGAAGCTGATCCACTAATAACACAGAAAAATCTCAGTTTATAGTTTCAGAGTCAAATCAGTAATAACAATGGCATACGGTTGCTATGGCTATTTATGCTCTGTCTGGATTTCATTTTGCAATGCTCTATTACAGTGGAAAAAAAGATACAGAAAAATACATAATCCACCTTAAAAATATTTTATTTGCCAAATTGAATGCACTGTTTGGTTTTCTTAAGGGGAGGCACAGAAAGATACAGACTAAAACAAAAGGCTTATTTATCATTTTGATGCTTATAAGATCATCTTACCAGCCTTCCTGCAAGCTACTTGTCACATGTCCCTTCACTATACACTTAATCAATTCTATACCTTGTGGCTGACCTACGGAACTGGTGGTCTAACCATCAGATGGATGCCTGATGTGTGACAGTAACTTCTCCAACTTCAGTGAAAGATATGTGACCAGCACATCTCCATACAGTCCATGGCTTCATGTGTTATGTATACACAACTGTACAGTGATATGTATAAATGAGATCCCCAAAGGAATCTGTGCCTCCTCTGAGACAAGTTACAATAATTTAGAAGATCCAGGGGATAATCTAGGTAGCCAGATCTTGGGTCTTGTTATAAGGGAAGTTGTCTGTGCCAGTAAAGAAGGGGGGCTGGGGGGGTGGTGCCTGTGTAAGGGCATATGAATGACAGGCTGTGCGGACATATATGGCCAAACAGGTATCTGCATGTCTGTGTGTCTGTGCATGCTTGCAGGCACATATTTGGTTGCTGAAACAGGTTCTAGCTACATGATGCCCCTGAGTTGGAGGGCACATGAAGGGAGAGATGAGAGTAAGATTTGATTGCCGGGTGCCCAAGCACCCCACATCCACAGTGCTTAGGAATGATAGAGATGGTGGCCAGCAGTGGTTGGGAAAGGGGCCCCCATGGTGGCCGAGTGGTGAAAGTTACAACCATCACCTGTCTTTGTGCCTGGGTATTCCACACTGCCAGGACAGCTGTGGTAAAAGTCTACTTTGTGCTGGGCAATGAAGCCCACTGTCTGCTGGACGCTGCAGGTGCCCCCGCCTTTTCCAAAGACTCCTCCATCCTCGCCGGTCACAATTGTGTAAGCATTCTGCCCTGCTCCATAGTGCTGACAGGGGGGAGGCATGGTTTGGATGTTGCTGGCTGCGGTGATCGGGTAGCCCTGGTGGAATTTGGGGTGCACATCCAGGTAAGTACTTGGCTGGAAGCCACTCTGAAAGGGAAAGACAGTGAGTCAGAACACATAGCTTCTCCACTGGTGTCCACAGGCCTGACACGTACTGGGGCTCTGTCCCTTCACATTTCATGTTGTCTCTTGATCAGCAGCAATGGCACGGGAGGGCAAGAAGAACCATATCCATCCCCACAGCTCAAGGGTGGATACACAGTCATATATATGCACACACACATGCATATATATATAAGGAAAACAGCTTTTCTCTGGAAGGATTTCAGTGGCATAGTCAGCCCATTGCTAGGCTACCTACAGAACACGGAGAGCCATGCCAAGTCTGTGCCTTTGCGCTGAGCAAACCAGAAGGCAGGGCACGCTGATACGTGTATGCTTAAGTTGCCCCTGTGGAGGAAATATATCACAGGACTTATCTGCCCAGATAGAAGGGCTACGATGAGCCATGCGCTGTGTTCTTACTTGCGTGAGGCACTGAGCCCGTTCAGTCCACAGGCTATGCTTCTGGCACCTTTTCAGCTTCATCCTCCGGTTCTGGAACCAAGTCTTCACCTGGGTGGGGAAGGGAGAGCAGAGAAAACATGAGCAAAGGAGAGGGAAGAGCAAATGTTATCAGATTCACAAGCAGCAAAGAGTGACCAGATGGCATAGATTATGGGCAGCAGCAGATAAAGCCCTTTGAGAGCTCCCTGGAGTTGTTGCCAAGGGGAGATGTCTGTCTAGCAGCCTCAGCAGGTGGCTAGTGCATCTGCATGGTGGGGGGAGGGAGCAGCATCACGTCCACAGGACAGTTATAGCTGTGACAAATTGACTCATTTCAATCATGGAGATGAATGACTGGTGCAAATTAGACCCACCCAGGTCTCTACAAGCCCCCTGCACTACAGGCAAATTTCTAAGACACTGTTTCTGCACGTTTGTGAGCAAAGAACGGAGAGGCTTGCTCCTTGTACCCAGCAGGTCCCAAATTCAAAGCTCCTTGCTGGGGTGAATTCCAGAGCCGTTTCCCCCCAGGGCTGTGTCTGCTCTGTGAGAGCAGCCTTTGCAGGGATGTGGATTGAAGGAAAGAGCAGATTGTCCCACTGGCCTTGTTCCTGACAGAACCAGTTCAGTGTGTGCGTGCATATGTGTGCGCCTACAATGCATATATAACTTTTTTAGTCCCAGGGCATCCCAGGGGCATCCAGACCATTGTGCCCAGCTCTGAGATCCAAATTCCAGGCAGATTTTGGACTTGTAACTGCAAGCACTTGTGCCCCATTTGCCCAGCCCCCTCTGCTTTAAGAAAGCATCATTTGAGCCAGCACCAGTTCACTACACACAACCTACCTGGAGATCAGCAGAGACCCTGAAGGGCTGCAATGTATGAACCTAGCAGTACCCACATGGAGGGGGGAGCGGGTGTCAAGCAGCCAGGCAGCGCTGAGTGTGGGACATTATTAGATATTGGACAAGATCAGCCCTGGGAAACCTTAGCAATAGCTTTCCGCATGTTGCAGCCCTGGGATTCAGAGAACTGATGCATGCCAGGGTTTCTGTGAAGTTCACCAGTGCATGGAAAAAGTCTGTGAAGTGCTGTCAAGCCCAGGATAGAGGCTGCTTGTGGCAAACAACATATTCATCACTATGTTTGCAATTCTACTACAAGTGTTGGCAACAGCACCCTTAACTGACCCCTCACTGGGGAGGCCCCAATGAGGTGCCACTGACTCTCCTGTCCCCCAGAAGCGCTTCTGATCTCTGGGCATGAATAAGCAGGGGAAGCCACTGTTAGCTGGTACCTTTGCCTCTACTCTCTGCTGGGAACACATCTTTCCATCCTGTCACTGCCTTATGTGACCATTCAGGTGCTGTGTGACAGGTATACCATGGGTCAAAGCCTCTGTTCACCTGCTTGTAAGTGAGCCCAAGGGCAGCAGCCAGCTCCCGGATCTGCTGGGGGCTGAGGTACTTCTGGCTCTGGAATCGCTGGTGCAGGGTTTGCAGCTGCTCCTTGGAGAAAGCCGTGCGGCTCTTGGCCTTCCTCACCCCCTCCATGCGATCTTCTCTGCCCTTCTGAGACTTAGCCGTAGGCTGTGGGGATGAGGATGCCGAATGATGAGGACTGGTGGCTGAATCTGGTGTGAATTGGCTGAAATTCCCAGAACTGGACGAAGCTGGGGATACTTCTAGAAATAAAAAGACAATGGGAAAATGTATACAAGACATAATGCACATCTGTATGGGTATGAGCATGCTCCCTGCCTGCTGTAGAGCTCCTTGCCTACCAGACAGGGGCTTTCTTGAAGCAAAGGCTTGTGTCACCCTCCTTCCTTCATGGATCTGTGAGCACAGACAAGCCCACTGACAACGAGCAGCTTCCCAGCTCAGCTCTCCGGGATGCCCGTGGCTCCCTTTCGCCAGGTGGAAAAGTCAGGGCGGTGGAGGAGAATGGTGCACATTGGTTCGCAGTGTTACTACCCTCCTCCAAAAGGCCCTGGTAATATTTCGGTCTCAGTGTGGTGTAAAGAGGCCTGGTCATGACTGCAAGCATAGCTTTGGGTTGGTGACTGGGCTCCCCGAAACTGCCTGCCCAGAATCTCAAGGCACTTGATAGATAGTGGCAAAGCAACCTCCAACCAGGGTGTATGGTGGGGCAGAGCAGTCGGTGCTTACAATGATGGGGCGGCAGGTGGAGAGTATCAGTCAGGCCTTGGATATTGGCTCACTCCTGTTTGCCTGTGGCTCCCACCACAGACCATCCCACTGCTGAAAACACATCTATAGATGGAGGGACGTATTTGGCTGAGGGGGGCTCCAGGCAAGAGAAGAATGGAGAGAAATTTGACATGGACGTGGGGAGGGAGAGAGGAAAGGTGGATGTGTAGGACAGGTGAGAAGAGCCAGTAATCCTGTAAGAGGGACGTGGGGGACAAAATTCAAGAGTGCAGAGGAAGGTGTCCAAGCCCCTTCTCATTTGTCCTGGTACATGTCTTAAGGGGTCTCTGTTGAGGACAAGGTTGAGATAAAGATCTAAAGGAAAAACTTCCTAAACAGTCTGGGCTACTAGTCCAGACAAAAGCTGCCAAGATGCAAAGTCATTCAGGCTGCCTGAATAGGAAAATGCTAACAAGAGAGATTACCCCAGCACCTTTCTGTCAGGTGCCTGGTTGCTGGGATCTGTGAGAGGCTGAGACCTTCTCAGGCCAGCCCTGAGTGAAAGGCTGCGATGCCAGTCTCCCTGCTTCTCCCTAACTGCAATGATAAATCTGTCCGTCCCTCCTTCCTCCAGCTACTCCACCGCAAACCCTTCTGCATGGTCCATCCCCTCTCCTCCTGCTGACATTTCAGGAGAGAGGGGGTGAAGTGAATGGGGCAGTGCCATTTTCAGCACACATCTTCTGACTACTGAGCCCAACCAATAGCTCCCAATCTCCTTCCTAGTCACCCTGAGAGCTGTGACTCTGAAGCCCACTGAGATACCCTCTTCAACCTCCCGAATGTACGTCCAACGTGAAGTACTGATGCCATCCTGAGGAATGGGCTCCCCGTCCACCCTACCAAATCCTTCCTTCTTCTGTCCTAAGCTGAGAGGCTACTAAGCAATCACTCAAAAGCCTTGAGGTGTTGCTGGGCCTCGGAAAGGTGGTCGTGTCTGCGGTATCTTTTCCCTTGTTACCCTCCCGACAGAGGCATACCTGTCTTTGTGGTGCCTGCCACTCTAGGGTTGCCTGCTCTTGCAGGCTCTTAGCTATTTCCTATCCCTAGGAGATGATAACCACCCAGAGCACGGGCTATGTGAAGAGGCGGGTGTGTAGTGGGGCACGTTTCTGGTGCTGGGGAGCAGGGCCGTGAGGATTACAAAGGGATTCTGCCTATAAGGAGAAAGGGGCTGTCAACAGAAGAGGTGCAACGGCCTGAGGTGTTATGTGCATGGGGGTAGACTGCAGAGCCTGAGAGGAAGCTGAACATCTGTGACCTGGATGCATGGGAAGCTAAAATTTCATGTGGGACCACAGGATGCTTGGCTCCTGCAGGCTGTGCAGTAAAGGTAGTATAGGTATAGGTAGTAAAAGTATAGGTAGGAAATGAGCATGCTGAGAATATGGGCTTGGAAAACAGGAAAGTCTTCTGTTAGACAGGAACCACAACAATACACCGTAGAGCTAAAGCTCCCACAAGTTCCTGCTCAGCCTGTCATCCCAAACCGCCATGTAATTTACTACCTGCAGCTCGAGCTCGAGACAAAGGTGCTCCCTCTCCCATGAGAAGAGAGTAAAGGAAAGAGGAAGCAAGAAACACAAACAGCAGCGCAACAGACATAAACATGAATACCTAAGACAGACCCACTCCCACAAGCCCTTGGCATCTGTAGGCCTTTGCTTCCACGACTGGGCTCTCTCTGTAGAGAGAGGCACCAGAGGAGAGTGTTTGAAGACAGGTTTTTAAGTCTATACACCAGGCCCATTGGGGGCACGAATGAGTCAATCAGCCTGCTGCCTTTGCGGAGCAGGCAGCATGCAAAGAACCTAAGCCTTTTTCCGAACTACATGGCAAGTAACCACGTGCAAAGTAGCCACTAGTCGCTCTGCCCCAGCCTGTAGCTCTCTACAGCATCTGACAGCTCCAAAAGCTCACTCTCCTCCCACCCATTAACCTTACAAGAGCGTTACCCTGCTGACCGTACAATGGGGCTGGGCGAAAACCTGCTTTCATCCGCTATTCTATTGCCACTCACTGGAGTGGGAGAGGAATGGCAAGAATAGAAAATGCCACCGCAGCGGGGCCTGGGACTTTTTTGCAAAGAGGGAAAGGCAAGGCAACAAGAGCACGGAAAGGAGAGGGAAATAGAGAGAGGAAAATGGCAAACTAAAAGAAGCAGAGAGTAACAAGGCTGCATTTCCCGTCACAGTGATTTCGGAGCATGCCTTGGCTCAAGTTTAATGAGCACATGAAGGGCGCAAGGAGTTTGTAAGGGGATAAGGGATGCCACGAGCAGAACTACCTTCAGGATTTGTTTCTCTCCATAGCACACATGACAGCATTTGACTAAAAGGAGGCCCAGACGTTCTTGCCCGGAGAACCATGAACTTCCATGAGACCATGTTGTCACACTGCCCTTCAGCCTGGAGCACAGACCTGCCAGTGCCTGGACTCTCACAGGCTCTGTTGAGGTTTAGGAAACAGGTTCACAGTCATCAAAGAAAAGTAGCACGGAAAGGTAGTGTGGCTGACCAAGGTCACCCATCCTCCTTGCCTACCACATTGCACTTTGCCCAGCTCACACATTAGGAAACCAAGGCAGGGAGAGAGAAAAATTTGCTCAAGGTTGTTGAGCGAGTGGCTGACCTGGGACCACAGGTATCCTGGGGATCAGCTCTAAGGACTTAGCTGAAATGCCTTACCTGCCGTCTGCTTCTTCCCTCCTGCCTCCGGAGACTGACTGACACTGGTGGCTCCCGCTGGCCCAGCCGAAGCGGGGGCATGTCCTGCCTCCCCCGCCGAGTTCCAGTAAAAATCCAGGTACCCCATGCCAGTCCCGCTGGGGTAAGCCTGGTAGGGGGGAAGAGCCAAGTGTGCACACATGGGGGGCAGATGCAGGCGTGGTTCCCCCACCTTCCAACAGATGCCACCTCCACTTGTGAGGCAGGTCTCACCAGCAAGCTGAGGTAGCCCCGAAGTGTAGACAGGTAGTTACCTTTATAGCTGGGTATACCCTGCCTGGGACTGCAATATCCACCATCGTCCGCTCCTTGAAGCTCTTTGTCATGTTAAAGAGGCTGATTGGTGGGGTGGGGACAGAGCAGGGTGGAGTGGGGGGGAGAGAAAGCCACACATGGCATCAGGGCTAAAATATGTCCCCTCCGAATTCTTCCCATTCTGCAGGTTCCTCAGTCACACCTGAGCAGGGGTCTGATCCAGAGCCCCAGGAAACCTCCTCCTGCTTGCTTCTTCGGGCTCAGCTCAAATCATCCCATCACAAAATAATCCCATGAGAGCAGATCTCCTGTAGAAAAGAGCTGTTCACTGCATTGAGAGAACAAACCGCAACCAATCTCCACCACATGAGAGTGGACACAAGGTAGATCTGGTGCTGACCTGTGCAGTACCATGCCGAGCAAACGCAAGCCCTGGCTCCAGGTTATGGGGAGGGTTCTGAGACCTCTGCTTCATGGCTTGTGTCACACTGACACCCCCTACAAGACTCGCACACACATGCACACACCCTCCCGACGTGGCAGCACTCCCCACACTCTTGGTACAGATGTCAGAGATGGAGCAAGAGGGACCTGGGGGCTAGAAACTACATTTTTTTTTAAACTGAGAAGGAATTTCCTTCACACAGGCATTTGAGGGAGCCAGCTGAAAATGTGTCTGGCCCATCTTCCACATGTCTGTGCCAGAGCAAGCTCAGAAACACTGGACAAGTCACATGCAACACCAGAGCTCATTTTGCAGAGCAGACTCAGAAATCTCAGCTGACTGGTCTACAGAGGGACGATCAGCAGAGACTTTTTCACTATGGAGGTACGAAAAGATTTCGTGCAGATGAGTGCCCCCATGGCCTTTTAAAGATGCATTTCATTTGCATAATCTTGGCTGTGGCCTTTGCCAGGCTGTCCCACGCTGTCTGGAATAAAGAAGATGAAGTGTTTCCTTTAAGGTAGGGTTAGCTGATGTTTGCTGACATATGGCCCACCCAAGAGGGACAGGCACCTGCAGAGCTGTTCATTAAATAACTAGAGGTAAGTGAGCCGCAGAATTCAGCTCTGGGCCTGCAGGCTGGTCTGCTCTATGGGCTTGCTGCAGTTCCTTCCCCTCATGAGGTTTTGCTCTGCCTGTGTTTAGGATGATTTTAGTAGTTTCATCTCGAGAGCCATCACGAGTCGCCAGTTAATGTCTGTATTTCTCAATGCACAAACTGAAGCCCCAGAGTTAATTCAAATATTTTTTGGTAGAACCAGCCCTGCCTTGGCACCAGGACACGTGCATGTCTCATGTCAGAAGCTCAGAGCTGAGGGTGCAGATCCGCAAAAGTGTAAAATGATTTAATCTAGACTGTCCCTGCACCCCTCTGCGCCTCATTGCTCCACAGGTGCTTGTCGCTGCCTTCTTCCCAAGCCTATGCTAGCACCCAGTACCTGCCCAACAGGCCAGAGAGGGGAACCTGCTTGCTGTGAGAGTGTTCAAGTATCAGCAGGGAGAAGAAACAGGCAGGTGGGGTTAGCGAGACCATAGGAAATAGGATTTAGTTTAAAAGGATGTAGAGCACCACTTCTACCAGCACTTCTGCTGCTGCTCTGTGTCCAAGGGCAGGTTACTAGTCCCAGCTTCCCTGTCTGTAGAGCAGAGGCAACTTGGGAGCATTCTGAGAACCCTGCACGGGAAGCCAAAAGGAACTTCAGGACTGGCCTGTGAGTGAACTTGAAAATCAATGCAGCTGCTCTTGAGCCATCACGGATAGACTATTCAACTCACTTGCCACATCACAGCATGATTCTGATGCCGTGGGACCATCTACTTTCCCCTGAGGTGCAGACTGGAGGGAACTAAGGGCCTGGCTAGGGTCTCTTTAACTTGACATTCAGTGTTACGTTTTCTGTTCGCATGAAACACTTTTCTATGCCTACAAACTGCAGGGACTGACATCTCTCTGCACAAGAAATGCAGTTTTAAATACAAAAATAACTTGAAAAACTTAAAGCAAAAAAGGGCCTTTGAGCACACATGCCCTGATAGAATCCCAAGAACATCCTGAATATGGCAATTACTCTGCAACAGCCTCTACATGGTGGTTTTGGCTCGTGCCTCGCTTCTGAATCATTCTACATTTCAGAGCTGCAGTGCCACAAGAGCTCAGATCACAGTCCCTCATATCTACCCTCAGTCCCTAGCTAATTAAGCAAAAGGAGAGACACCAATGACACGAGCTGTACAGAGCTTGGGACCCCACTGGGCAGCTCCAGTGCCACCAGTCAAGGAGAACGACATGTCTGACTGTATGTTGGTGTTCAAGTTCTCATGGCCTTAGGTGCAGTTAGAAAACGAAAACAAGGCAGTAGACCTGGAGGATATCAACATATTTACACTGTTTACACACTGTTTAATCTGAAGACCTGGCAGAAAACATGGCAAAGATCTAGCGCTGGCATCAGTGGCAGTGGGTATCTGTGGCATCACCGTACTTGTTGGGAGTCTGACTGGTTGAGCACTTTGCACTTGATCTCCTTGATTTCAGCTACTTCTGAAGGTGTCTGAGATCTTTCTTGCAAAGTGCCCAGAGGCAATAATAAACTAGTATAGTCACCTGCACTACAAAGTCCCGCTGGGCAGAAGCCGGGGAGGAGGGTGGTGCTGCCCCTGGGAGCAGAGCCACCCGCCCGACTGGACCAGTGAGTGGGGCAGCACAGAGGGAGTTACGTCCCCGGGGGCGGGAGGGGGACTGAGAGGCAGAGGAGCTGAAGGAACCTCAGGGCCTCACACACACACACACACACACACACACACACGCACGCACCCAGCCGTGGTTTCAGAGCAGCACCACCTCTCACCGGGTAGTTTATATCTCCCCCGTACAGCACGTGGCACAGCCTGTGGCGCAGGGAGCAGCTCCCTAAAAACAGCACTGCAGGCAGCTGGCAGATGTGGCTTGGCATCAAACTGAGAAGGAAAGAGGAAAAGTCCTAATTCTCTGTCCCCGTGCCCTCCATGATGTGGTTGTAGTTCATGCTGACTTGCCCAAGAGAGCCACAAACTAGCGAACACAGGTGCTACTGACAGAGTAACTCTAGTGACAGGGAAGGCAGGAGAGGCTGCAAAAACAACCTTGAAACCTTTGCTGGGATTACGGACATCATTCAGAAGATGGCGAACATGCTCACGGAAATGGTTTCTGTAACTAGCTCCTTTCACTGGCACAGTCCATATGGTTGTGACAACCTGATTTTCTTATAACAATTCCTGCCTAGCCATGTTTTGTCACTGCCCCAATGTCTCCTACACCTTTCGTAGGTAACCTCAGCAAAATCATCCTTCAAGGCAGCAGCTTTTGATTTGTTTGGGGTTTGTTTTTTTTTTTTTCTTCTGCTTTTCACTGGGGTTTTCTGTAATAAATTACCTTTCAGACCTCTTCATTTGTCAGTTGCTGCTCTTTTCTCCTAAAATAGGAATCAGACAGGGTCAAATGGAAAAACTCAGATCTGGATAAAGACACTGGACGGACCCGACTCTGAGATGTCTGTGTTCTGGCAAAGTGTCCCATGACAGCTAACCAGTGAAGTTACAGCTGATGACACCAACAGGAGTATTGCTACATCTGCATTCGGGTTTAGCCGGCAGAGCTGCGGCAGTTTGGGCTGCAACAGTTTAAAAGTCCTTATTGCTACCACTATACCAGGAAAACACCAAGTTTCTTGGAGGCTTGGTCTCACCACACCCCACTCGGGGGGCGCGTGGGGAGTACTTCTCCCCGGAGGGACCTGCGCTGCGGGCTCGCTGCTAGCAGCAGGCAAGCAGCTGGCAACCCTCCTGAGGCTTTCTGGGCCATACAGTCGTTTTCTGCGACTAGTAATATTGGCAAACAAGCATTTTTTTTTCTGTCCAAGTTGGCTTTTAAAAAAATTATGTTTTTCAGTCCTTGAACTTGTTGAATGTGGTTTTGGTTAAGTATTCAAATAGAGTTAATACAGTTGTTTTAAGAAAAAGGCTTTGACAGTCTTGTTTTATAGTATTTCTCCTTTCTTTAAAGCCTTAAACAAATGCCCTGCTTTGTTTGAAGATATGCAGGGTTTTGCGATTTACATTGATAGTAATGGCTTAATCTAAAGACATTTTTAAAAGCAAAAAAGTGGAAAAGTAGTACGGTTTGAATGATAGGAAGCAAAGTAGCTAAAACATTCCCACATTACAACATTCCCACTCTGTCCCCCTTTTAACCAGTTAGTTCAGCATGTTAATTCTTTAATTGTGACTTGAACTTGAATTTACTTCTCTTAAAGCACCATGTTTTTCTCAAAAAACTTTTCCTTTTTGGTGATTGATCATTTTCTACATTTTTTCTTTGCTTTGTGTGAGACTGTGCCGTAATCTAGTCAGATCCATGTGTTTGCCTGTTCTCACAATGCCTTGACCTCCTTGCAAATACTGTTAATGAGTCTGTACCAGAAAAGGAGGGGGTTTTTTCCCCTAACGCATACTGTTTTGCTGTACTGAGGATAGGCAGTGGAAAGGAAAAATCATAAACATGCTGTTGCTTTTTTTTTTTTTTTTAATTTGTGTCATGCTGGGCTGAAAAATTTCTGAAAGGGGTAAAATATATTCCCAGTGAGACAATATAACCAAGTTTCAGTTGGGTAGTAAAAAAGGAAAAGGATTTCCTTTCTCTTCCTAGGCTTTTCTGAGCTTAGAGCTAAATAGGGTCAGAGCTGGTACTTCACTGTACATAGCAGCCATCCGGAGCCACAAAAAAGTTAAGACCTCTCAGGGCTGGAAGATGTAAGGGGAGCTATGGTAACACCTACCTAAAAAAGACTGGGGGAAGGGCTATGAAGTGTGCAAACCTTAAAAAACATTCATGAGTATTTCCTAGCTGCCTTCCATTTTTCCTTCTGTAAATGTAATTTAGGAGTCAGCTTCCCGTGTTAAGTGGTTTTGGTTCATGCAGGAAAGGAACAGTCTGCAGAGGCCCCTTCTCTTAAATTATTCAGAGTAACAAAAGCCCAACTTATTTTGCTGTGCAAAAGTCTTCAGTACAATCAACAAAAGGTGAAAGTGAAAACCTGTGACACACACATATATATACTTAAATCCTCTCTCTCTCTCTCTCTCTCTCTCTCAAAATCTGCCCAGTGGAAAAAAAAGTAAGGGCCAAGAAATGAATGGGCTTAGCTTCCAACAAAGCAGTTTAGGGCAAGCTGTTGGTCATTACAATGAGATGGATTTTTCTGCTCGTATACCCTTCCTGAAGTCCTTCACACAGTGAGGCCCTCCAAGAGAAGTGTATCTTGACCCTGATGCCAAGAGGAAGGTGAAATTGGAAGAAAAGGACTCTGCCAGCATTGCAAGCGCTCCCACAGTCTCCTGGGTCTCACCTTTAGGATTTTACTTCCCTGATTTGCTAAAAAAATTGTGATGAAAGTAGGCTGAAAAGAAGGCCCTGGACAGTGTCACCACATCTACCACTTTTAGCCTCATTCCTTGAACATCTCTTGAAATGTAGTGGGTGCTTTCTCTGCTCTCACCAATCGTTCACAAAGCTTTTTCTGTCTACCTTCTGTCTCTTGACTTCATGTTTAAAAGGCATCCGTGGTAACTGGCCAAAGCAATTTTTCCTGCTATATGGCTACAGGCTTATGGGCAGTGTGCAAGTACAGCAAATTCTTGGCCAGCCTGAAGCTGCTGTGTGTTTCCCACTTCCCAAAGTGCCTATCCATACAATGTATGTGCCACCAGCAGAAAGTGATGCGAGAGTCCAGCATCACAAATGGAAGGTGCATTTTCCTCCTTCATTGGTCTTTCTTTCCCTACTCAATGTGTGTTTTGTCTTTGAAGAAAGAAGTTTGTATATAAAGTAACAGCAAGGTCTGTCATGACTAACTCCCCTAGAATAATGGCTCTGAACTGTTGTTATTGTTATCTGTGGTATGTTTCCTCCCTAAAAAGAAAGGGGATGTGGGATTTTTCTAATACTTACATTTTTTTAGTACTTGAACTGTTTCCCCTTCTCTTTAACAAAGGCTATGAAAATTTTTAATGCCAGTTATTGCCATGGCACCAAGCTGTCTGAGGTCTTGAAATCTCAAATCTTGTTTAACCATTTTGTGTAATGCAGAGCATTTTAATCAAAAAGTATACGTAGAGAAAACACTCTCCCACCACTGGAAATCTCACTTGGTCCTACAGAGATGTGGTCCTTGTGTGACCCCCAACTTGTTCCTAGGCAAATCTTCCAAAGAACTTCCACTTAAGCCCAGTCTGCAAAACTGTGGGTCTCCATGTGCCCTCTTCCAGCTCAGCTGTCAGCACCTGGGAATCCATCCCACTCATCCAGCCCTTTGATATTAGGCTTGTGACCAAGATAATTGCGGTAGGCTAGGCTCAAGCTAGGCTTTCCATGCTGCTTTCATGGTTTTCACTCACACTGCTTCATGACCAGAGGATCAGTGCACAGCCTTATAAAGGAATGGTGAAAGAGTCCTCAGTATCTTGTGAGCATGTGGCACACAAGTAGAGGATGAGCTGGTAGGGAAATCTGCCCACAGAACAAGGCAGGAGGAAGAGGAAACTGTATTGGGACACCTCTGCAGGGGTTTAAGATGCAGAGAGAGCAGGTGATGGATTTTGGCAGGTGGAAGAAAGTTAGAGGTTTCTCAGCTGCATTAAATGCAGACAAAAGCTGTCTTATAGGCCCTGGAGCATCAAACCTTGCAGACTCTTTGACATATCTAAGAGTGGGAAAAGAATGCAGTGTGCTGCTTTTCCAGTCACTGGCTCTGGTATCTGGGATTCCACCAGCCCAAATGTGCCAGGAATTAAGGCTCCCCAGACAAACAGAGATAACATAGCAGAGCTCTGATCAAGGGACTGATATCAAAGGAGCAAATCTCTCAGCCCCGGGGATGAATCATCAGAGCAGTTTATTCCAACCTTTTCTCCTCCTTTCAAGTATCAGGTTCAATTGCAGCAACAGCAGCACAAAAGGCTTCGTCATTCTAGGTGCTGCAAAGACAGGGAAAACACAACCAGGAGGAATGGAATTCACAGGTGATACAAGGCTGGGAGGGTGTTGCAAATACCACAGAGAACAAAGAAGTAATGCAAAAGGAACCTATCTTGCTTGGGCAAGGAGGAAGAAGGAAAGATGGGGGCTAGTCATGCACCTGGGGAGAAAGAATCCCAAAGGTAAGTAATGAAAGGGAGATGTCTAGAAAGCACAGCATGAAAAAAAAAAAAAAAAAAAGGACAGGCAAAAGAGATGCATGTTTGCCAGCTGAGGTATACCACATTCAAGCAACAGCAATACTATTTTGCAGGCATGCAGGCACTCCACAAATATCCATATAATCTCATTTTTCATGGGTGGGGAAACTGAGGCACCACATGGGCTCAGTAAAGGGCCTGTTATTGTGCAGCACTGGCCACACCTTGGCTGGGCAGAAACACCAGGTTGTCAATGCAGAAAACTTTTGTCTTAGAGCTAAAGGGCAGTATTATGCACGGTTGTGGTGAGATTACCAAAAGGTTACATTCTGGTTTGTGTGCCCTGCAAAATGAGGAGGATGAGGACAAGAGGGAGGCCCCAGGGAAGAGCAGCAGGCACAGGAGTGTTTTAAAACATAGCTTCTCTCTGCCAAGCGAGTGCCAAACCAGAACTGCAACATCTCATCCTCTCTGGTTCTCAGCAATCTGTGGATCTAATCTCTGTGTACATGTAGGGGGAGATCTATTTCGTCCGAAGGCACTCCTGCTGCCAGCTCCACTCAGGTTGCCGTTGCCACAAAGCAGGTGAGGACAGGTGGAAAAGGCTGAACTGGCAGACACAATGCCGGAGACAGGGCTGTGATGAAAGTAAATAAAGTTGTGTGTCACTTCAGGTCTGCCAGTTCTTCACAACCATCTCAGCTGTGTATCAGCCCGCTCTGTAACAGAGATGAGCTGCAGGGCCAAGCTGGGACTGGTCCTCTGCTTCATCACCATTAGTTACGTTGGATGATCCTCCAGCAGGCTTTGCCGGGGCATGGGTCACATCATCGCTGGATCTTAATAAGCAACGTTGTTAATGGGTCTGCTTCCCCGCTGTGAGCTGTGTTAGCTCTGCAGGGCAAACAGGAGCAAGACTCTCAACTCTGTAGAAAAATCGGTTGACCTCTGAAGCCTGTAGCTCTGGCTCAGGTGCACACCAGGAGCCACAGAAGTGCTGCTGAGCCATAGTCTGGTTTGGGTTGTGGTTTGGAATTTGGGGGTGGCCATGTTTTGTAGGGTGGTGGCATGGCATTCATGTTTCAGAGTAGCCCTGTGCTTTGGCACATTAAGATTTACCTCTTTGAGCTATCAGTTGCTCTAAAAAATTGTTGCTGATCATTACATTGCAGACGAGTCTAAGCTTTGCAAGGAGAATTGTGGGGTGGGAGTGGATGGCAACCATCTACATGGGCTATTTGCTAAGGGTGGGGCACCTGGGAAACATACATGCTGCTAGTGTGTTGCCACATAACCAGGCATGTTTCCATGCTACAGACAGGGTAACACAGAGTCTGCACCCTTCAGTGAGGCTGAGGCTGCACTTAGCAGCTTGTGTTTCCCCCTGGGTGCTGTGCTCTAGCAGGAATGAGAGACCTCAGGAGCAAGGAAGCAATTCATGGCCCAAAGGTAATCAGTTTTGGAGAGGTAATGTTAACTTGCTGGGAAGACAACAGAGAGAGTGGGAGGCTGGTGGCCTGTGGAAATCTCAGCATGAAAAAAAGCAGGAGAGAGTTTTTAAAAGGTTGTGATATTCTTTTGGAACCCAGGTGAAGAAATAGCTTTTGATCACAGCAGAAGAGGCGTGTGGCAAAAGTCGCCTGGGCTCACTACAGAAAGCAGAGCCCTCAGGTTTCTCCCAGCCCCAGGCTCGGGGGCTTTACTGGAGCGGTGCCTGAGGACCTGTGGGCTACAGAGCCACTTGGGTGGCACAGCCACGCAACGAGCTGTGGGGCCAGCACAGCACGCACCTCTGCCTCCAGCGGCAGCCCTGCCGGCATCCCCGCTGGGCATTTCCCTCTCCAGCACAGCAGAAGCCATCGTAAGGTGCCCTTGCAGTAGGGCAGGACTTGAAGTATGCAAGGATGTCAGTAGGAGCATCCACTGGGCCATGGTTCCTGTGAGACAAGGCTTTGGCTTGGATTTAAGCTCAGCAGGTCCCCTGTATCATGCAGAGTTTGGGATGGGATTAATGCACGTTTAGTCACTGCCCAGGATAACGTGCCTCAAACCTCCACATCCTCCCCCAAAGCTTTGTCAACAGGGCTATACATCTTGAAGAAAACCTGAGGCAGGGGAAGGACGGCAGCATGAAGCAGGACTTAAAGAATTGGTCTTTAAGGGGAGATGGGGAAGAGCAAAGGGGAAGCAGAAAAGTGAGGAAGAGCAGGAGGAATGGGCTGAAACATCAGGGAAAATACAGAGAATCCCAAAAGCGTGAAGGAGTGTAACACCAGGTCACACTCAGCTCTGCAGGGCAGACCCTGCAACACACAGCATGAGGCAGAAGGAGCTACAGGAGAAATGGGGCCCTCAGAAAGCAGTGGGAAAATGCCGTGTGGTAGAAGGAAGGACCAAACGAGGTTCAGGGGCACAAGAAAGGCCTTGAGGTATGAGAGGGAGCCCAGAGCTGGCCAGCTAATGCAAGCCCATCTCCATCCACACTTTCAGTCTACCCATCTCTGCCCTTCCTAAGGCTGAGAGATGTCAGCCTGGTGAAAGTGGGCAGTGATCACCCCAAAGGTGTATTGGTCTCTAGTTCTGGGCATGCACAAGAAGGTTCAGAGACAAATATATCAGAGAGCCTGTGAGGAGGAAGAAGAGCCACTATGAGCTGGAAGGAGGAGAGGAGGTTAGCAAAGTTCTAGCTACTTCCAAGGCCCTGGGAGATCATGGAAAGGAGAGGAAGGGCCCTGTTGGTGGCAAGGAACATGCATCATATTCAGCTTATAGTGACTCTGGTGGTGCTTGGGGGGGTTGGAGAAAAGACCCTGCTCCACTGAATGGAAGGAGAGCCTCCTCCACCCTCACTGTGCTGTTTCACCCCTTTTTTTGTGGTAGCTGGGCCCCTGATGGAGACAAATAACCTAAGACAGAGTTAGCAAGGAGCACGCCGTCTTTTCAGTTCTGGTAATAGAGGCTTCCACATGGAAAGACACAATCTCAGGACTCTGGCCTCTACTGGAAGAGAGTTTGGCACTGCATTGCACTCTTCCTGCAAGTCACCACATACATCAGAGGTGAACCGCAGATTCGGCAGCAATTTTGTGGCCCTCTTGTCACAGAGACCCCCCAGGGTGTGGTGTGGGGGCTAGGTCATCACTGGAGCTGGGCGAAAACCTTGATTCTCTCTGCTGCAAAGCTGGCCATGTGTGCACAGCTGTATGATTACAGTGATTCAGCTTTTGCCTCAAGTTCCCCCGCAGGACAAAAGAGGATGCAGATCTGCAAGATCTCTCAAAAGGCCTCCCTAGAGCTGGCTGGGTGTGTGGACACTTTGCACCTTTTTATTACACTACTGGGGAGAATCAAGCATACTGTATGCGTGCAACCGAAGTGCAACCCACAGATGACACATCAGATATGTGGTCATCATGGCTAAGCTCCAAAACCTTCCCGGGAGCACCCAGTTGTGAGAGCCTGGGAGCAGGGGACACGTCACTTTTGGCTCCCAGACCTTCCCAGTCAACCAGCACCTCCTGCAGCCCTTTGCGCTGGCACCGGGAAGAGTACAACTGCCTGCCTTTGTGCCCCTCTGGCACTGCCTTGCCCTTCCATGCCAGGCAACACAAGGGGATGATGAACCACAAGCCGTGCTATGCCTCCACAGTCTCCTTGGTGTTGGGACACTGCACAAGCAAATGCAGCCGGTGTCTGTGCATCTGGTGCACATCACTCCTTTAAAGCTTCCCATGAGCTTTAGATTTTCTCGGTCTCTACTTTCAAAGTGTTACTAATTCGGCCTGACCCTTCCTTCAGCAGGAGAAAATGTGCTCTCTCAGCTCAGTTTAGTGAACAAAAGGTTAAGTAAGTCCTAGCAAAGGAAAAAAACCTCAACTATCTTTTCAGGGGCCACCACTGTGCACTAAATCTTTGCTAAAGCTTAATTTCTAGCCAGCCCTAGCCTCTGTGCTTTGGCTGCTCTGTCCTCACACACACGGCCAGTCAGGAGGTGGACTTTCCATACCCAGGGGAAAATGTATCTCTCTGTTTACTTCTTTTTTTCTCTTCTACTTTTTTTTTCCCCCCTTTTATTATTTTGGCTTCAGTTACACTTGGAAAAAGAAATCAGACTTGCTCACACAGCAAAATTGCCCTGGATGGTGTGTTTGGAAACACTGAAGCCTTCCACTAATACAATGCTTTTAACTTTTTGTTGTTGTTGTGACCACAACATTACAACATACAGGGTTACCTATGAGCTATGTATGATCAGTGTGAATATTATTCTTGTGTCAGAAAAGTCAAATGGTAAAGACAGAGCGATGCCACTCCACCGCTCCCAAAAAGTTTTGTCTGTGGCATGAAATAAGGAAGCTGGAAAGCATTTCTTTCAACGCTTCTGCACTGACAGTTTTTCTGAGATGGATGAGCCCCTGCAGATTTCAGTGCAGTGGTGGTATCTGTCCAAACTGAGCTTGGCTGCTTCTGTTTGTCAGGACCTTGTCTTGCATTACCTAATGCAGTTAGAAATATACCTTTGCTTTGTGTTTATGGAAAGACTTCTTCTGATATGCTGGTCTGCTAAGTTTAGTCTAGCTGAGCCAGCTGTATTTTGCACGCCCATCAGTTCTTCCTAGCTGGGGCACTTAATAGGTCCTGAGCATTTATCAGTTTGCCTTGAGCCCTTTATGCTTGTAGCTCTGAATGGCAGCTGACAATAAATTCCAGCAGTTGATGCTGTGTGAAAAGTGCTTGTTTTGGTCATGTTTCTCTTTGGGTTCATGTGAAAAATCTCATTCTGTAGGCAATCAGGCATCCTAATTTCTAGTCTGCAGGATGTGCGTACTTTCTGCAGACGTTGATTGCTCATATCCTGTGGGGCAGTTGTAATCTAGTTTACGTGGAGAGTAAGATACAGTCCTGAAGGTGTTGCTTTCATAACCCAGTGGAAATACAGCTATGGTGTGCTTAGTGTAAATTTTCCAAGGCCACCCATCATCTCCCACCACACCCAGTTCCCTCATCAGTGATGGTTGTTAAAACTTGACAGTGCTGAATTTATCAAATCAAGTACAATTTCTGTGGGAACATGATGCAACTACACGGCTGAACAACTCCGCTGTGATGTAGCTGGAGATAGGACCAGGACAGATCCTTTAGGAAGCCCCCAGTTAAAAAGAACCACAGCCAAGAAATATGTCATGCCTGTGTTGCAGAAACTCAGTGAGAAAGATGTGGAAAGACCCAGACAATATTTGTCCTTCTCTCTCCAGCAGTGACCGTCCACCTGAGTATAGCTCTGCACTTTTATTTGATGATGTCAAGACTAAATTTAGGTGGGCATGAACTTTGCTCACCAACTTCCCTAGGGTCATCATTTTGTTCATGAAAAGGCCCAGGTGCAAGGAGGGGAAGTGGATTGCTCAAAATCACTCAGCCGGTCAGCAGCAGAACGAAATGCGAGCTTCTCAGCTCAAAGGCCCTGCTCTGACCAGGAGATGGCACTGCCAGCTTTTCTGCCCGAAGCTGGCAAGCTTTTTGCACAACCACACTGCACGGTCAGCAGTTCCAGTTTAACACCTGCATGCCAAGCACCACCCCATGATAAGACCTAGATAATCTACCTTGTTCTGTTTGCTAAACTTCCACCCTGATTGTCCCTTCTTCCTATGAGGTTGCTCAGGTCAAAAGCCCAGAGAAAAAAACACACACTGGCACAACATTTTGCTGCACCCAAAATACCCGGCCACCACTCCTCTTCCTGTCCACGTCAGTCCCTTCCCTGTCCCTGTTTTCCCCTGCCTCTCATCTCAGACCTGTCAGAAGAAGTGCATAGACACTCCGAAAAAGTGCTGTGTCATGTAGTATTGCTGTCTGCTTTTAACCAGCAGGCTCAGCACTGCACTTGCATATCCAATGTATTTGCAAGCACACTGGTGTTTCCCCACCCTTCTCATCAACTGCTGTCAAGTTCTGCTTTAGCCAGAGGATGAAGCAGCCCAGAGCACATCGAGTCCTGTTTCTAGCTCCTGAAACAAGATTAGCCTTCAGTATATCCCTTACTGCAAAGCTGTCTGCATTTTTTTGTTCATTCTCGCCACCTCAGTATGCTTGGCAGCCATCTCTTTGTACCCACAGAGCACTGTTGGATGGGCATGAAAGAACTGTTTTGGATGGAGCATGGTGATAAAAAGTCAAAGACTGCTGGGCAACAGCAAGTGCTGAGCTGCACATTCTTGGAGGATATAGGCTAGACTTTATTTACCTCCTCTGCCTCGCAGCTGCCTGCTCCCAATCCACCTTGTAGTCATGATCCCATGACTAAAAAGTGGGGTCTCCTACTGAGACACCTAATAGCTAGCTAACACTACCTGGTAGCCACTCCACCTTGCTCAGCTCCCCTCACAGCTACACTGCTTTCAAGGATTCTCCCATACGAGGTCTCTTCAATCACTTTTGCCTTCAGAGACCTGACCACTCTTCACTGCATACTTCTTCCCTCTCCTTATCACACACAGCTTCCTCCTGTCTCCTGCTTTAACTGCTGGACACGCTGCCAGCAAGTGACATGCTCTGGGTATATGATAATCCTCCTGGCTAGTTCACTACAGTGACCACCTCCTGCCCTCTCTAGGGTTCCCTTCTGGAGTCACTCGCTGTCTCTGCCAGGCCTTCTGCTGCGTAATCTCACAGTGCTTCAAGCCATTCCATCCTTCCTCGGCTTCCTCTTGTTGTGTTCCCTAAACATCACCTTCAATTTCAGTTCAACCTTGCCCCTGCTCAACCAGCTCCACGCTGCCTCTCTGAGCCTGATGTATTCTTTTGACTGCTCTGAGACAGTGGAAAGTGCTCACTGGGTTTTGGGAATGAATTGTCCTTCAGCATGGAAAGCCTCCCTTTTGTCCATGTTCACGTAACAGCGGGGAAGGAAGGTAGGCAACTGTTTGTGTCCCAGAAATCCGTAGTTACAGTTGTGCCGTCAGTCACTCTTCCACTGATTTTCAGCATCAGAGAGTTGTAAAAAGACAGTGACACAGCAGCAGCAGCCGTTTGCCCTGGCCTAACATCTTGGTGGGTACGCGGAGATGAGGAATGAAAGACAGCATCTTCAAACCATTTTGTTGTGCAGGGAGTCTGGGAGGTTTGGATGAAAGTTTCCTGGCTAAGGAAGGAGTTTCACAATGAATTCAAATGCAAAAAGTGTGCATGCAAGAGGTGGAAAAAAAGGATAGGCTATGGAGGAGGAGGACAGAAGCACTGCTTGTGTACTGAAGGACAATATCAGAAAGGCCTCTCACAGCCCAGCTGGAGCAAAAGCTTGCATGGGATAGGATGGGTCACAAGAGGGATTCTGTAATTATCCTAGTAGCCAGTCCAGAGAAAATACAGGTCTGCTGAGGAACGAGGAACAAACTAGTGATGGATGCCTCAGCCTTAGAAGAGGCCGAGGTACTCAAAGTCTTCCTTGCAACAGTCTGTAGAAGCAAAGCCTGCTCCCAGATCTCCAAACATATCATAATGGTTTGGAAACTTGAGGGACAGCCAGGAGTGGGGCAGCACCTGGCTCAGTACTACTTGGAGAGCCTGGACATATCATAATGCATGGGATTGGATAGGATACACTTCAAAGGTGCTGGGATACATCTGAAGCTGCTGAAAGAATTGCCAGATGTGATTATGAGGCTGCAGTCTTTCATCTGTCATCCCTGACAGCTGGAAAAAGGGCAACATTGTGCCCAACGATATGGAAAGCAAGCAGGATGACTCGGGGAACTCCAGACCAGTCAGCCTTACCTCAGTAGTACGTCCTCGTGGCACCCAGTGCCAAATGTGCAAAGGACAAGAATGTAGTCAGGAAAGGTTGATACTGGTTTACCAAGGGAAAACTGACCGCCGTTTAAAATGAAAGGACTGGCTGTATGGATTAGGGGAGAGTGGTTGATGTAATATACTTTGACTTGAGTTACACTGTAGGTACTGTCTCCCACAGCACACTGCTTTGGAAGGAGGGTGACGTATGGCAGCAAACCACTGCTCAGCATACTGGGAAATGGGAAGATGTAAAATATCCCAGTGAAGGAGAATGACGCCACCAGTAGACTAGCTCTTCCTAATTTCATGTGGGTGTCCTGGCAACATGACATTGTTCAGAGTGCCCTGGGCAACCCGTCACATTCTTCAACACCCTGACACAGGGTAGAACACAGCAGAAAGACTAAGCATAGCACCTACACGAGCTGATTGCCTATTAAAATATTCTGTAGCACTGAAGGTTGAGCTGGAGGCAGAGGAAAAGCTAGATAGACTATACAAAGCCATAGCCAACTGACCAAATATTAGCAGATTCCCCCCAACCTTTTCATGAGCAATATCTGGAAATGGAAGAAGCATCCCATGTCTATTGCCACCACATACTTCTGATGTTCTGCTGATGTACATCCACTAAATGTTGTTTTTCTTGAGCATGTAATTTGTAGGGATGCATTCGTTCATTAAATATTCGGCAGCTCCATGAAGGCAGAGGATATGTCAATGGAGGATTCATAACCAGGGAGACAGAGTGAGGAAGAAAGGCTTCACACTAGCTTCAGCTCATGCATAATGGTCATGGGCTATTCCTTAAGAAAAATCCAACAGTGCATCTATCTAGGCACAAGCTGCTGGGCCCACTAGCATGTTCTGGCAGGACAGCCAGCAGGATGCTACAGTGCAGAAAGCAGGAACTAAGATAGCAGGCCATACAGGTTGACTAGCATTTCTCTGTGTACTGGGGTGTGGAACAGGCTGGAGCAATACTAGAAGAGATGAGTCAGATAGTGTGAGGTAGAAGGGCAAAGAGCAGCATGCCAGTATCTGCAGGTTAGTATAGATCTGGAATGGCTGGAGATGGGACCCCATAGTAGCTACTGGTCCATTTTCTGACCCATGTGACGGTGCTTCAGAGAATAAGGCACTGTTGTTTCCTTACAGCAAAGAAACCCTGTGCTCAGATTTCTGTCCCAGTCCACTGAGAATGAGGAGCTGGCATTGAAGGCACAGACAGGAAATATGGAGAGGAGCGAGCTTAAGGCTCCCAGTTCTAAGGTGATCAAGGTACAGTGGAAAACCTCAGGTAGCAGGACTATTTTGGAGGAACATTTGATTTTTAAAGGCAAATAGGGAGAAGGAGACAGAGCAGGGTGATGACAAAGTCTTCTCCAGTGTTGAGACCTCCCCACAATTCATAAAAACCCACCACCTATCCGTCTTAAGCTTCCCTTCCAGAAACACCATTTTTCTTCATGATCAGCACGGATCTAGCTGCTAAGAACTCATGTCCAGTCCCTCCTCACCCCCTTAGACACTGCTGCCTCTCTGCCCATGAGACTACTGGTCACACCACAGCCACCTACAGCATTGAACCCTAACAGTCCGGTGTTGGCACTGAGGCTGGGAGGGATGGTAACAGGCCACATGCACCTGGTCTTTGTGTCTTTCAGCGTGATTGATTCCTCTGTTGTCTTGTTTACCTCCTCCAAGAGGACATTGGCACCTCTCAGTCTTCAGCGTTCTGTAAGAGATAAAAACAGTTCTGAGAGTTTCATACCTGTCTGTCAAGGTTTCAGTGTGGATCAAGGGGGCAGACGGGGGACGTAATTTCACATGATGTTACTTCAAAAACTGGGAGAGATAGAAAGTCTGGTTTAAACGCAGAAACGTCTTCTATCCCAACTACCTTGGCCTGCACTTTTAACGCCCTACCTTGAGCAAGTAATCAAGCACACTGTATGTGTGCAACCAAAGTGTTCACACCCACAAACCACATATCAGATATTTTTTTATCTCAGAAGAAAGACTTGGCCTCTAATATGAGTCTAAACCGGGTTTTGCAGTGTTGGTGGGAAGCCACTTCAAACACGGTTATCACGGCTCTGCTCCAAAACCTTCCCAGGAGCACCCAGTTGTGAGAGCCTGGGAGCAGGGGACACGTCACTTTTGGCTCCCAGACCTTCCCAGTCAACCAGCACCTCCTGCAGCCCTTTGCGCTGGCACCGGGAAGAGTACAACTGCCTGCCTTTGTGCCCCTCTGGCACTGCCTTGCCCTTCCATGCCAGGCAACACAAGGGGATGATGAACCACAAGCCGTGCTATGCCTCCACGGTCTCCTTGGTGTTGGGGCACTGCACAAGCAAATGCAGCCAGTGTCTGTGCGCCTGGTGCACATCACTCCTTTAAGGCTTCCCACNCTTTGCTAAAGCTTAATTTCTAGCCAGCCCTAGCCTCTGTGCTTTGGCTGCTCTGTCCTCACACACACGGCCAGTCAGGAGGTGGACTTTCCATACCCAGGGGAAAATGTATCTCTCTGTTTACTTCTTTTTTTCTCTTCTACTTTTTTTTTCCCCCCTTTTATTATTTTGGCTTCAGTTACACTTGGAAAAAGAAATCAGACTTGCTCACACAGCAAAATTGCCCTGGATGGTGTGTTTGGAAACACTGAAGCCTTCCGCTAATACAATGCTTTTAACTTTTTGTTGTTGTTGTGACCACAACATTACAACATACAGGGTTACCTATGAGCTATGTATGATCAGTGTGAATATTATTCTTGTGTCAGAAAAGTCAAATGGTAAAGACAGAGCGATGCCACTCCACCGCTCCCAAAAAGTTTTGTCTGTGGCATGAAATAAGGAAGCTGGAAAGCATTTCTTTCAACGCTTCTGCACTGACAGTTTTTCTGAGATGGATGAGCCCCTGCAGATTTCAGTGCAGTGGTGGTATCTGTCCAAACTGAGCTTTGCTGACATTTGTCTTGGCTGCTTCTGTTTGTCAGGACCTTGTCTTGCATTACCAAATGCAGTTAGGAATATGCCTTTATGGAAAGGCCGCTTGTGATACAGTACTCTGCTAACTTTAGTTTGGATGATCCAGCTGTATTTTGCTGCCCATCATTTTTCCCTGGCTGTGGCACTTAATCGGCATTTTTAATGCCCCCCTTCAAGCAAGCAGAACCCCAAATTTGTGGACCAAGAGGTGAGGTCCAACTGCTAGGCAGGCTGTGGCTCTGAAATAGCTATTTGTTTCAGCTGTAAAGGTTCTTGTGGGCATTCATGGTGGAGAGGACACCTGTATTTCCCTTTCTGTCAAGAACTGATGACCTCTTGGCTGTGAGTCATAAGCTACCAGAGTCCTATGGGGCTTCATGTTATTTTGCATGCAGCTCAAGGGCCCGTAATTTGGTGCTGTGGCTGTCACCTTTCTACCGCACATTCTCTTCGGCCTTTCTCTTCCTCACTCTCTCAGCTGCTTCTGCCAAAGTTCATACTCCTCTCTCTCAGGCCCTGTTCTACCTTCTCACGCTTCCGAATGCCTCACCTTCCTTCCAGATCTTGGGGGTTTTTTTAGCTTGCATCTCATTCTTCCTTTCCCTGGAGGTCTGCAACCCACCGTTCTCTTTTTACTGATTCCTTCAGTACATCCTCATTATCTCCACTGTTTCCCTTCTGTATTCAGCCTCCTACAGGCTCTTCCATACATTGTAAACTTCTCCAGCCACACTGCTGCATACATATCCCTCCACACCTTCACTGCTGCTCCCAGCTTTCATCCTCTCCTGGCTTTGCATCCCTATGGTTTCCTCAGTGGGAAATTATTCTGGGGAGCCTGTCCTAAACCCTGTGGACTTTTGAGGTCATAGACTTGCATCATAGACTAGACTCAAAGCAGAGCTATGAGGTTAAGACATATCACTGAGAGCTTTGATCCATATCAGAGAGAGCACTTTGAAAGAAATTAGCAAAGCAGAGGGGAACAAAGATAGTCCAGACCCCAAAGTATTTAATGCATTAATACAAGTTAAAAACAAGATAATGTGGTCTGGGTGACGATAGCTATTGGTGACAGGAATATAAAGGAAGCAATAAACATCTGAGTACTTGGTAGCAAATTTGTTCATGATGGAGAAGAGAAGAAAACAGGATGAAACAGAGACCAGACCAGAGATGAAAGACCGGGTGATGTTTGATCAGGTTGATGACCGGTTACTTGTTCAGTACATGATCTGCAATGGTCCCACACTGCATGCCACAATGACTGGTGCACCAATGTGACTGCCTTACACAAATCCATGTGACCATTTGCTAAACAAAAAGTGGTTGTGCAACACAAGCAGAAAACAGACTTAGCAGGTCAGTCATGTGTCTATCAGACATGCTGAAGCTGTGTCTCATGGAGGGGGAAAAGACAATTCTTGTAAACACTGTGTATTTCAGTGGGGTGTAGCATAGAAACAAGTTTTAACACAGCAAGTGAATTGTTTTAAAAGTTACACAGCCTGCCTCCACTAGACATGGCATACTTTTAAGTAGCACCAATTAAACTGTGTTAACAATATATTTTAGGAAACAAAATCATTTTCTTTCCTAGTCTAAGCAAGCCTAATTTCCCCGAGTGCTGTCTCCTCCCAGCAGCATACTATGAAGACAACTGTCTCTTGTCTGGTATCTCACATTGTAAAGACAGGGCCAGGCTAAAGCGGAAGCATGACAGACCTGAGCCGTGTACCCCAGGTTTTCCAGTAAGCATCTCACCTGTCTTCATAGAGTCCTTCTCAAAGTGAAGAAAACCTTGGAACTGTGTCCTTGGTCTGGTCTGCAGAAAGCCTGAAAAAACAACAGTCAGAGAGGTGTAAATTTTCTGTGCCACTCAACGTGTGTTTCATCTACCTGCTGGCAGGACCATTCATTCAGTACCACCAGTACATTCATTACATGTACACCAGGAGAAAAGGTTGTAGTGAGTCACCTCCTGCTGCTGCTCCATCTCGGCCCCACAACAATGGCATCAGCAGAGTGTCCACATCTTCCTTCCTCAAATGAAACAGGTCATGGTGCAGTCCACCACCAAAGTAGCAAATATCTCTTCTTTGAGGGCTACTTAGCAGCTTTGCTTGGAGGTAAGACTGCAGCACTGCTTGGACTCTCACCCAGGTACCTTCCCAAAGGAGAAGCATCCCCATGATCTCCCCAGCTACCGAGATGTCTGGAACTTAAAAAGACAACAAAATCAGATATAAAGATCTGTGCACAGGGGCATGCAGCAGTGAAATTTACCTCCAATAAAACGTTTTTTCACATTTATTCTCACAGAAATTAACTGCTTTTCTTGTCTGGTACACAAATATGTTAATCAGAAATAACACATCCAAAAAGCAAAAAAATGTTGGCAGTGATGTTGTGACACTCTTTATCATGCTCCAGCCTGTAAAATGGCTCTGAAACCTTTGATGTGGTTGATGTCACTTGTGACTCTTGGGGATCTTCTCTTGTCCACTCAGCAGTGGTTTCTCTCCTAGAAGGGTTCTCCAGTCAACTAGTTACTCATATGCAACCCAGGGCCTTCTGGTTCCGCGGACACATCAAGACACCATCTCGGAAAGTCTGTTCCATGGACACATCAAGACACCATCTGGGATTTTTCTGGTGATAACACCTCTGCCAACCACTGCTCAGATGGGAATGCAGTGGAATAGAGATGGAATCCAGAGTGGTCCTGACCTGGCATGAACTCCATCTCTGCCAATAGTGTGACATCTGAGAAGCTCACAGGTTTTGTAATGTAGGCTATTGGGCAAAGGAAAGGGGGTTCCTCCAAGGCTTATTCTCTGATTAAATTTTCACTTCCTTCATTATCACAGTCTCCTTTTATACTCCCTTTCTCCCTCTTATTTCAGGTCCAGTTAGGGATGGGATGCAAACTTGGCATGTTCTGCTTCCCACCAGAGGTGATACTTCACCAGCTCCCAAGTATGCCTAAGAGGTAATCATAGAATCATAGAATCATAGAATCATTAGG
>WAAD01003958.1:33734-74436 GCA_013389945.1 Fregata magnificens | reverse complement strand
CATGTGAATACTTGTTTCCACTTTTTTATTTATCACTCTTTTAATTATGGTTCTCTTTGTCATTCTGAGTTTGAGTTTATTCGTTTTGAATATGTCATGTGTATGGTTTCAGCTGTTTTAACTATAAAATTATATGCCTGCATATTTTTATTAATGCAGTGCTGCTTCCCATAGCAGTCCCCAAACCCTGTAGTCTAAAAGGAATCATTGAAAGCAGAAGAGGGAGCATGAGGGGATATAGGCAGATGGTTATGTTAAAGTGGTTTTCACTAAATGATTTGCTCCTGCTCTTATAGTCCAATAATTCTTTTGCTTTTCTAAGGAGTCTTCCTGAACACTGTTTTTCCTGGAAACAGACACAGGTCTTAGACGCAGTTGGAATTGCTTGGTAACTCTGGTCACCACTCAAAATATTGTAAGCCAGGATTTGGTCTGTGTGAAAGGAGTGAATGCTTCATCTGGAGATATCAGACAATTGGACCTTAAAAGGACCTGCTCAGAGGAAAAAAGTGAACCTGAATCCTATCTTAAATCCCAACACTGGGAAAGTTCAGATGTACCACTGAGTTGTATATGCATACTTAATGATTCTCTTTTCATCCACAAGAAGGGAAAGTGGCTATTCTGACTTGATTTTAGTTGTTTTGAAGGTGCTCTTCGCTCTGCTCTTTGTGAAAATGGTAAAAATAAACTTTGTGCAATTGGCTTGCAAGGAGAGAGCTAACTCTTCCTGACCTTACTGTACTGCAAGCTGGTTTTAAGATAGATGCTAACAATCCACCTTGGTAGAATCAAAAATAAAACATTCTAGGTTTAAGCTAGACTTAACAGATAGGTCTGGCATCAGTCACCACCCTTAATAGAAGACTAAGCCCTATTATTAGGGATATGCCCAAGGGAGATTCCCTGAACATTTCTATCTTGCCCATCGTACATTAACCATGCACATGGACAAGGGAAAATCAGAAATGAAAGATTCTTTGAAATGTGATGATTTAAGGTGTTGATGTTAGCGGAGTCATTTTTACTTGCTGACAAAAGGGTTTATTTTCAAAGGGTTTTGGCTTTTTTCTTTTTTTTTTTTCAAATGTAATGCAATTCAGCTTCCAGGTTTCTGGCCGGGTCTCCATGATCCATACTTTCCCCTCTCTAAAGCAATTACTTAAACGAATGGAGCTAAATAAACAGAGGAGAGGGGACAGGTGGATGTGTCAGTCTGGCAAAACTGGAGGCAATTTGGGCCTAGGAGGCAGAACAACCACACTCAGCAAATGTAGGCAGGAGAGGATGCTTGTTTAGTGGGGACCTGTAACACATCCCAGCTGAAATAGTCACTGTTCTGTGAGAGGCTGTTAGCTGGATCAAAGCTGGTACTCCAGGCTGCTGAGCTTCTGACACCTGCTTTCCTTCATTCCTGACTATCTACTAGTTGCTGTCTCTGCTGGTTGTTCCTGTTCAGTAGAATAGTGCCTGCACTATGTCAGTTCTTACAGACAGTTGTAGTGGTTTGCAAGAGTCTGTTACAAAAGGCAGACTTGAGGTCTTCCCCTTTCCCTCGATACCTTTCTTCATCCAGTTTCTTCAGCATAAGACCCCAAGATACGCTAAACTAACACTTAACCTGGGTACATTAAGCAAGTTTGGATTGTCTTACTCTCGCCATGTCACTTAAAATATTGCACTTGCCCTACTTCTATTTAATTGGGTTTAATACATGTGCCTCAAACAAAACAAATTATACAATCAAAATTTTGCTGTCTTCCCTGTATTCCTTCTGGTAAGCTTATGGTGCTGGCAGATAATTTCTGCCAAAGGACTCCAGCCCTGTGGAGTTCTGATGAGGGCAGCTCTCCTGCCTAAGGTCCACACCTCACTATAGCAAGAATTTTTTTATTGTTATTATGATTATTTGCTTGGTTTATTAGCAAATAAAGTTTGGTTAGTCATTGTGTATTCCAGGCTTCACAAACTTCTCCAGTGTTTTGATGTTTCACATTTAAATCTGACAATTCTTTGGCACCCCCGCAAGGGACTCTTAATAATATATGAGGTTTACTTAGCTAGTGCTTTTTGTATTCCTGTTGTTGCAGAGCTCAGCCATTGGAATACAGTTCTGTCTGGGTTTTGTGGGTTTTTGTAGTATCTCATGGCCCAAATTAAGAAATAAAGCTTAGGTTGCACGTATGATAAAGATGTGGAGTAGGTCACGGTGTCAGCAAATAAATGTGAGAAACTAGAACCTTGAAAGGATTTTGGAAGAACTTTGATTCTTTATGTTTCTTCTCTAACCTGCACTGACCTCTTCCACACAGCAGTTTTTACTTGCTATGTGCTCAGCTAAACCTTATCTCATATGTGTATAGAATGTCTCGTTAAGTTCTGTATCAGAGACTTGAGCCTGCAATGGTTAATGCTTGTCTTCCTAAGCAGCTCCCTGGAGACTATTGGCCTGCTTGTAGGCACATGTGAGAACAATTAACTTTAGGTTTAATGCTCAGATCCTAAGCTTTTTGTGGCTGGTGCCATGTGTCTCTGTGTGTCTGCAATTCCTAAAAATGGTGGCTGCCTAGTTCTAGCTACAATCTTCAGGCCCTACTGCAGTAAAACTTTGAAACAATAATAAATCAGTTTAATGACTACATCATTGGTTGCTCCCATTCTATCTCCTAGTGCCTTGACTGATATTGAAGTATCAGTCCCATGGATCTCCAAGTTGATGCATTGATGGATATAATATGTAGCTTTAATGTAGAGAAAACGTGTCGAAGAGAAAAATATTTGTTTTCTCTCTCTTTCTCTTTTGAAGTGGCAGTTTAGCTGAACCCATAAAAAGTCAGAACATGTCAACCTGGCAAGGTCTGTTTGCCTTAGTTGTCTGTATAGGCTTTATTACCCAATCGACTGCGCAAGCAGAGAAGGTAGAGGTGACCTGGAGTTAGTGATTTCCAAACAGCCTTTACTCATGACCAAGGCCACCAACAAACATGCGTTTAATTTTAGTAATCTTCTTAGAATGGTAGCATATGCAAGCCCAGATAGTGCTACTTTCTTTGTACAAGCGCAGTAATTAAGCATTTGTTAAATGCTGTTATAGTGAGATACCTTTATTATGGAGAAAACTACATTTTGCTAATGGACTTGTTTAAGTCTACTCTTAGATGAACAAATCAGTCTCTCTTTCATGGAGTAACAATGTGATAGTCAATAACATGGATTTTTGTAATACATGCAGAAGAACCTGGAATTTTGTGTAGTAGCAGTAGCATTGTTACAGAGAGCTTGTCTACAGTTAGAAGGATATTTCAATTCCTGCAGGACAGGATAAAAAAAATCTGTAACTATACTATCAGATAGGAAAAATTTATTTGGATTAGGGTTTTATAGATGAAACCAAGCAGGGGTTGCCAAAGCTGCTGGTCTGATGAAATCAGACTGATCTTCAAGAATGAACTATATTATGGTTTCTTCAGGATGTGGTAAGTATTTTGTCTGAATTCCCTCAGTGAAATATGGATGCAGATTCTGCCAATAACTTGCACTTCCTAACAAGAGGAAAGTGTTAGGCTTTAAAAAGAAGCCTGAGTATATTGGAGATTTGAAAGTCAGACTTGAATGTTAGTTAAGCAATTGAGAAGCAGCTGCTAGTATCAGTAGAGCCCAGTTTTCCTTTCTGGTTTGCCCTTACATAGAGCAGTTGATTACAAACACCATGCAAGTTGGACATAGCAAATTATTAGGGGGAGATTTTTTCTCCTTTCTTTATCTTGTCATTCTGGGGGAGGAACAGCTTGTAATCTGTATCAGGTATTTCTGCTAGAAAAGCTTCAACAGATGTGACAACAATCAAAGACGCTGCCTTCTTACTCCAGCTATCATAGCACCCACAGAGCTTGCAGTCTACACTTCCCATGCAGGTGGCTGCCCTTCTTTCATAAATGTCATGTTTTTTCTTGTCTTGTTGCCTACTTGAGCATCCGTCACTGAAACTGAGGGAGTCTTCTGACAACGTATTTTCATCCTGTACTCTCAGGGTCTCATCTGTTATGTTGCACCTCATCCCTTTTATTTGGTCTTCTGCAGCTAATGCTTTTGCTTGAGTAATGAGTTGCTTGAGTGGCTAATTAGGCTGATGGTGTAGCAGTTTCTTTTCTGCTGAAAAATTACTTCCTTGAGGATAGATAATAATAGTTTGTATCCCAAGGATTCACCTTCTTTCTGAGAGCCAGATTTTTGTGCATATTTTAAGAAATCATTTGGAAGACATGTATTAAAGTGGAAGAAAGGAAAACAACTGTTCCTCAACTCAATAATGGAAGATTGTCACATTTGCAAATGTCACTGATGGATTCTGCTTTCTATGCTCTTTGCACTTCCTTTTTTTGCCATAGCTAAGCTGAATTTTTCATATTAAAGACCTTGAATCTCTTTTGTGTTGCTTCTCTGTTGCCACTACTCTGAAGGTGTCGGTATCTGGATGTTTCTCAGCCCTACTCTGGTCACAATTAAGTCCTTTAATCCATACATAGAGGTAAAGGGCAAGATTTGCACTGGAAGCATGAGCCTATTCCCTTACTCAGTGAGCTAAAATACTGTGTACACAGGGGTATTTCTAGTGAAATACCATAGTGGACATAAGAAGTGAATGGTAACAACAAAGGACCTTGATTAGCATGAGAGGGGATGGTGGCTGGTTCTCACGGCAATACATTATTATGGACTTCTTTTTTCCCCGTTACTTTTCTGTGTTTTGCATGCTAGACCATGCTTCTGACTTTCCTCGACATTTTTGACTAAGTGGACGACTATCACCTTTAACCTAAGTTCAGAACACTTTGGCAGTATTGCCAACTCTCATAGTTTCATCCCAGGAATGGGATTCTAGCCGTTGTTGCAGCTGATCTGTCAACCCGTCACATGTCAAAGACTGCAGATATCGCAACCTAGCTGTGGGAGAACGTCCCCTTTCTGTTGTTTCTTATTTTTTATTTTTCTCTTGTTTCTCTCTTTCCTAAAGCAGAACAGTCAGACTGGATTGCTGCAGAAGTCAGCAGGAGTTAGTTCTCGTTCTGTGAGCCTATGGGGTTTTCTAGATGAGGAAGTTAAAAGGAAAACAAACAAACAAAAAAAGCTCCAGCAGCAAAAAGTGACTCTGCGTATGAACCTCTTCCTATAAGCACTGCATCAGTCCCTTGAAGCTTTCCCTTCCCTGCTGCAGTACCAAGACTGAGATAAAAGAGGAGGGATGAATCATGGAATAATTTAGATTGAAAGCTATGTCTTGTTCATCTGTACCCTAGGGTTCTTTCACCCTACTCTCCAGACTTAGTAAGGGACAAACAGATCAGATTGCATTTAAACCCATGGTAGTACAGGAAATCTGTGGAGTTGCAGGTAAGAAACATGGAGTACAAGGTAATGAATTAGGCTTGACCAGGAGCAAGTCTTGCCTGACCAAGCTAGTGGCCTTCTATGATGAAGTGACTAAATCAGTGGACAAGGGATGAGCTACAGATGTCATCTATCTGAATTTCTGTAAGGCCTTTGACATCGTCCCCCACAACATCCTTCTCTCTAAATTGGAGAGAGAAGGATTTGGTGGGTGGACTGTTCAGTGGATGAGGAATTGGTTGGATGGTCGCATCCAGAGAGTAGTGTTCGATGGCTCCATGTCCAGATGGAGATTGGTGATGAGTGGTGTCCCTCAGGGGTCCGTATTGGGACCAGTATTGTTTAATATCTTCATCAATTACATAGACAGTGGGATTGAGCGCACCCTCAGCAAGTTTGCAGATGATACCAAGCTAAGTGGTATGTCTGACACACCTGAGGGATGCGATGCCATCCAGAGGGACATGGACAAGCTTGAGAAGTGGGCCCATGTAAACCTCATGAGGTTCAACAAGGCCAGGTGCAGGGTCTGACACCTGGGTCAGGGCAACCCCCGGTATCAATACAGGCTGGGGGATGAAGGGATTGAGGGCAGCCCTGTGGAGAAGGACTTGGGGGTACTGGTGGGTGAAAAGCTGGATATGAGCCAGCAATGTGCACTTGCAGCCCAGAAAGCCAAGTGTATCCTGGGCTGCATCAAAAGAAGCGTGGCCAGCAGGTTGAGGGAGGCAATTCTGCCGCTCTACTCCGCTCTGGTGAGACCCCACCTGGAGTACTGCGTCCAGCTCTGGAGTCCTCAGCACAGGAAAGACATGGACCTGTTGGATCAGGTCCAGAGGAGAGCCAGGAAATTGATCATAGGGATGGAGCACCTCTCCTATGAAGACAGGCTGAGAGGGTTGGGGTTGTTCAGCCTGGAGAAGAGAAGGCTCCAGGGAGACCTTATTGCAGCCTTTCAATACCTAAAGGGGGCTTATAAGAAAAATGAGGACAGACGTTGTAGTAGGGCCTGTTGCAATAGGACAAGGGGTGATGGTTTTAAACTAGAAGAGGGTAGATTTAGACTAGATATAAGGAAGAAATTTTTTATGATGAGGATGGTGAACCACTGGAACAGGTTGCCCAGAGAGGTGGTAGATGCCCCATCCCTGGAAACATTCAAGGTCAGGTTGGACGGGACTCTGAGCAACCTGATCTAGCTGAAGATGTCCCTGCTCATTGCAGGGGGGTTGGACTAGATGACCTTTAAAGATCCCTTCCAACCCAAACTATTCTATGATTCTATGAATTTCCTGGCTGAGGAAAAACAGACAGATGTGATGCACATGTCAAATGAAAAGATGGAAGTTTGTGGACCTGTTGGGACCATTGCCACCAGTGAGAACTCTTAGAACAAGGACTTGATACACCTTATTTCACAAATTATGGGAATAGGTATTGAGAAAGGGAAAGACCCCAAAGACTAAAACATAATCTTTGCCTCCAGAATCACAACTTTATAAGTTTTTGGAATACGACTTGGTTTTCAATTTTATATTAGTGAGGTTGTCATTTGGGGTAGAATGTAGTTCTTTAGCCAGAAGAGTTTCCCATGTGTCTTCAGGTTTCTTTAAAATTCTTCCTTTGAATGATATGATTGATGTAATTTCTTTCTGAGGTTTGGGGGAGGAAGTAATGATGGAAGTAGATTTGACTTGCACCAATGAGCCTAGCAAGACAGACTCTTTTTTCCTCCTGTGAGTAGAGAGTGTTCTCTATTGCTCTGTATAAAACAAGCAAATTAATAAAATTCTCGTGTTTATAAGAAACATCTGCAGCATCAAACATAAATATTATATGAATTGTACATAGATACGTAAAAGCTTATCAGAATAAACAGCACACAAAACAAAAAAGTAGTATTATGAAATGACAGTGTCTTTGATTTCTGATTAGGAATTTGGATAGGTTTTCTCTATTATATTTTAAAGTGAATGGAAAATGCAACTCTGCATCTGAACTGTTACTGTAAAGGGTTTGTGCAGTGTACATCTCACCAACTGATTTGAACAGTATGGCTGTGATAGTCATGAGACACTGCATACCAAAATTTAATATCAGCAGATGGGAACATCTCTGCAGTTCGATGGATCCATATTTGTGCGTACAGCAATAGATGGAAAATAATTCTTGGAATCTGCCCTGATATATCTCTTCTGTGATTTCAAGTTAATAGAAATATACAAAGCCACTTTCTGCCCTAATACTAAAAGCTATAGAGGAGACTTTCAAGAGCAGTACATATTGGTTTCTCTTCCTATGCTAGAAGTTTTAGATTAAGTTCCTACTGATGTTGATGAGACTGGAAGCAAACCCATGCCAAGTGTCTTGGGGAACTTTTACTGTGTAAGAACTCCAAAGAAGTGGCTGGTAAATGTTTTCAAAAGAAAATGGCGTATGAGTCTACACAGATTTCAGTATATGAATGCCTGGTAGGAGAAAGTTAACAGTTCTATGGTTAAAATGGAAAAAGCAGAAGTTTTAGTTACTAGGGAAGCTATGAAAATAATTCATTTCAGAAAGAGTTGGATGATAGCCATTTAGCAGATCTGGCCTAAGTAAAATATATCAGAATCTTCAGCAAACCAAAACATTGTGACAGCCAGTATAGATCAAATGAAACAAAGTACTATGCTTTCCATCTTTTAATCCTTTAACTTGAAGTAATTTTAAAATGAAAGAGCTTTTTAAATGAGAAGAAAACCAGAAATGTGTCATTTTGAATACAGTGAAAGGAAAGAATTAATTTGCTTATTTCCAGTCCAAGTGTGTCAGGAAATACAAACCATATATAAGTGTTCTGATTGACTACAAGTTGCAATTTTTTCCACAAAAGTTGTTGGCCAAAGTGTTTTGCCAGATCTGTGCAATCTTGACTCCCTTGGCTTATGCATAAATTACATGATACGATGCCTAAACCAAGAACACTGTCTCTCCAGGATCTCCTTTCAGAGAGTAATTGAGAGTCTCCAGGGCAGGTTTATTATTTCACATGATTGATAGCTATTGTTCCTGTAGAAATCTAAATCTGTTTTAAAAGCCTGTGACCAAAACTGAATTCAAGGCCTGCATTTCTTTGGCAGTCCTCGAAACTCTGAGAATGGAATTCAGTTCAAAGACTAGGAAACTTAAATGTAGGTATCTACCTGTACACATTTACGTGTGAGCAAGGTGCACAGATCCCATTCTGGTCGGTGAAGGTTTAGGGCTTGATCGGGCTGCCATCCCACAGGCAGATCCCAGAAGCCTTTTGGTCTCTTAAGACATCATGAAGTTGACAGATTTCACACTTGACTTATGGGATCCACATGCCTGTATGAAGTGAGCCTAGAGATTACATGGGATACCACAGGGCATTTCAAATGGCTCTAGATACCTGTGTGTGGATAAGTGAGTCAAACCCTTTGTAGTGCCATCATTTCCATTTAGAGATTTATTTGGTTTACCATACTTTGGCAGCAGCTGGTGTTCAGATGTCTGCTTGTGCTGACAAGATCTCCACTGGCTATATCAGGAGTTTTGAAGCCTAGTTCAGATATGGACACCTACGGATAAGTTTCTTAGTCTGTGAGCTGACTCTGTCAATCTCAAAATAGGACTTTAAACTTTTTTTATTTTATTTTCCTATAGTCTTTGGTGGCACAATTTAATATTTTATTTTTCAGACTATACCATAAATTATTTTCATCTATATACGTGGCACCCAATTTTTTCCTTTCTTTCTTGTATGCTCACCATATATTCATTGCAAAAATCTATATTACACTGAAGCTAGGAACTTAAAGTAAAGGCTGTAAACTTATGAAAAACACCTGCCTCAAAAATATTTTACTTATCCACCAGGTAAGCATAACAAGCAGTGAAAATTCTGTATTTCATAGAATCATAGAATAGTTTGGGTTGGAAAGGGCCTTTAACGGTTATCTAGTCCAACTCCCCTGCAATAAGCAGGGACATCTTCAACTAGATCAGGTTGCTCAGAGCCCTGTCCAACCTGACCTTGAATGTTTCCAGGGATGGGGCATCTACCACCTCTCTGGGCAACCTGTTCCAGTGTTTCACCACCCTCATTGTAAAAAATTTCTTCCTTACATCTAGTCTAAGATAGTCTCCTCTTTCCTTAGTTATTTCTTGTTGCCCAGCATGTTTTTGACAATACATAAATTGTAATAATGGTTCTATAGTGCTGGTGATAGCTACATGTGTGTTTTATTTGGCAGGCTCCAGATACATTATTTTCTGTACATTTTTACTGGTAGTCCTTTGCACAAAGGTTCAAGGGTGACGGTGCAGTTTGGTGTACTGATCTTTAGCAATAGCTGTAGTAGTGGAACACCTTAATAAATGCTGTTCAAGGCCAGTTTCCAAGGCTGAACATTATCACCTAATAACTTTGATCAGAGTGGTAGCAAATATTTGCATAAGTATGTGTATGTGGATTCAGTCTGCTGTATTTTATTTACAGCAGTAACTGTTTGGAATAGGGTCTGTCTGAGGTCTACTCTGGAAATTGGGGTTCATGGTTTCCACTAAACCGGCATGCTTACTGGGCTCTCCTCCTCTTCTTCTGACTCCATCCTATCATATCTCCTGAGAGTCGCCCTGTCTGTCACTCCTTCCCCTAACCTTTTGTTCTCCCTCGCTCTTTTGTTAACTAATGCAAGCTTACTTCAGTTGTGATCGTGCCATGTTCCTTTCTCTCTTACTTCATAGCTTGCTGAACACACCATTTATAATCACAGTCTGGAGTGCTGCTTAAGTGCTGTTCTGGCTTCCCATCAATTGAATTTACACCTGCTTCACTGAAGTGATACTTCTTCCCAATGTCTTTAGCCAGGTCAAGTCTCAAAACCAGTACCTCATCCTCACCCTTGGTCAGCCATCAGCAATCTCTGTCACAGTCAGTGGTGCTCCTCTGCTTAAAATGTTACCTCTTGGCTTCTGCATAACTGCTGTTAAGATACAGCCTTTCCTAGCCATCTTCCTAACAAAACATTCATCCAAGTGCTGCCTTCTTGCTCTCCATCCCTGTAGCAATTTTCTAGTGCTCTCCTGTCCTACTACATCCATTTGTATTTTTGCTGCAAAGGTCATTTATGTATACCATGATCCCTTCTCCCTTGCCACCTTCTCCTGCATCCTTTTTAGCACCAAAGATAAACTTTTTTCACTTTCAAGGAGCTTCATAGCTTAATCTTTGCCTGTCATCTGGTATTAACTGTCTAGCTCTCATGTTTTAGATCTGATCAGATCAAGATGCTTTAGTGTCAGTGATAAACTTGACATTAACCAACCTGTTGGTCTCTTCAGACTACTAGCTGGCATGCTGGGAATGCTGCCTTGTTGTTTACTTGCTCTCCTCTAGATGGATGGTTTTCACCTTGTCTTTTTCTTAGATTGTGACCTCCTTGGGAGAAGCATGGTGGTTTTGCCCTGTGTTTGTATGATTCTTACAACAAAGTCTTAATCCATGTGGAAATAATATCAATAATAAACAACAATAGGAAAAATGTTCTTAGCAGGGAGGCCAAGGAATGAGCATGTAACTTCTGCCATCATTTAGCTTTAGAAACCACTCCTGGGGTGAGATTGGGCTGGTCCTTCAGACCTTGCCTCCACTATGCCTGCACCAGGAGCCTCAGCAGTTAGCTTGGGACTTCTGAATTGCAACCAGGCATCTACCTTCTGGCACTGCAATGCCTCCACTAGGAGGAACCTAATGTCAGGCATCTGCAGATAGCTCTGCAGCGTAGCATATCTCTGTATATCTCTATCTGGCACCTGTAGTGTCTGGTTGCAGTTTCTGCAAATTCTGCAGAATTCCTAATGCTTTATCATATCACCAGATTTCAGGAAAAGTCCTTTGTCTCTTTACAGACATAGAAGAATCTCTTCTAACTCCAGACACGCAACTTCAATGGACAACAGTTGTTTTGGTCTGTTTACATAGGTTTGCTGTGTCTGAATGTACCAAGACTATAAGGCACAGTTAACAGAACTCATATAATTGACTGTTGCTTGTGTCATTAATGGTTTCCCCTATCATTTTTAACATCAGCTTTTAATCCTCATAAGGATATTATTCCTTGTTCCAATTTCTTACCTCTGGGAAATAAAATAGCCATGAAAGGAGTCAGTTCAATGTGGAGGATGTAGGAGGATGTATTTTTAGAGAGCCCCCCCCGCCTTGACTGTTTGCCTTTCCTGAGGCTTCGCTTGGGTGGAGCAGTTGAGCTGAAATGTTGCATAAAGCAGAGAGGAAGTCTGTCCCTCAGCATAAGGAGCAATTATCATTAAAGAAGGGAGCAGAGCTGAGGTCACAGTAGGTCAGCAAGGCCCAGATCTCCTCTCGCCCACTGATGCAACCCTTTGGGCAATGTTCCTCACCCTGTGCTTCAAACCAGTCGTGCAAGCTCATGGTGGTGATAAAGCTTTGGCAGGCACCAAATGTTCCTATCTGTCCACAATTCTCTTGCAGGCTCTGAATTGCCTTTTGAGGTGCTCCGTGCAATATAGGTCAGACATCCGTATGGAGCACGGTCTGAGAAGAGGCAGGGGAGCTGGCGCTGATCTCTCTATGAACTGAGCGAAAGGTGAGACTGGCCATGGTGCAGCTGGCACAGGCATGTCAGAGGGGTGGCAAGGACTGGGCCCCGCGCTCCTGCCAGCAAGCTCTTCGTGCAGGGTGTTCGCCAGCAGCTAACACGAGGACGGAGGCCTCCAAAAGCCCTCCAGAACCTCACAGAAAACCAGTCGTTTTCTTAAAAAGTGCTGAGCACTTGTAGGTTGAGCACCTCTGAGAACAAGTCCATTACTTAGGAGCCTTATATGGATCCCGAGGAAGCTCCCCTCATGCTTGCCGTACTCCTGTGTACTTCCCTGGGCACCTGTGGGGTGGTGTTCAGAACAGCAGCCTGGGGTGAAGTAGAGCTCTAGCCTGACCTTTTCCAGCCTATGGTCTTTAATGATGTTCTTGTGGATGTTTATATGTCTCAAGTCTGCAGTTACTGGAGGCTGTCAGACATCTCATCCCCTTCCAATTAACTATTCCACAAATGTTACTGAGAAATAATTTCATGGTTCCTCACACTGAAGAGTTCTCAAAACAAGAGTGATTCAGTCAGCCAAGGTGTTTTAATCTTTCAAAATCTCTATGGGATCCTGCTATCTGATGAGATGAATTTCAGAAATTACTGTTATCTTTAAAAAGATAAGTAGGGTCTGTAGGATCTTATTTATTCATGAATTATGTAAAATGAACTTCTAACTTAAAAAATCTCTGCCTCTGCGGTGAATTGCTCTGAAGTGACCTCTCTCTCTTTTTCCATGACACGTGGACCCCCGAAGATTGTTTGATTTGAAGTGTGTTCCACAGAGTTGTCTGTCTTGGCAGAAACCAAATTGAAGTCAACAACAGTTAGCAAGCTGGGTGTTTACACTGACAGCAGTCCATTTAATAGTATGTAACCTTTTTATTGTTTAATTCTAAGGTTATTATGAGGCAATGACTGCTTTTACCACCAAACCTCCTGTATGCAGCTAGCTAAAGGACAGTCTGCAGGCATAATTATGATCAAGCCCCCTCTGCGTGCTGCTTAACTGTGTTGACCTTGTGTGGTGTAAATGAGAGCAGATCTTGGCCCTATCTTCAGGCTGCTGACATGCGACTGTAGTACTCTGTGCAGTTCATAAACAGCAGATACCTATTTATGCCACTACTGCTATCCATTTACACCAAGACCATGAACAGTATCTTTTGAAGCACCCCATTGACAACTAAGCTATCGTTATCACTAAAATTTATTTCATGCTTTCACGAAAAAATAGCCCAGAACTAGTTGCCTACAGTTCTGCTTCTGTTTGAGCCCAGAAATGCTGTAGTTTTGACTGAGAAGAGCAGCACTTTTTCATGCAGCTTTGACCCTCAGCCCAGATCAGG
Organism: Fregata magnificens; assembly: GCA_013389945.1. Lineage (NCBI taxonomy): Eukaryota > Metazoa > Chordata > Aves > Suliformes > Fregatidae > Fregata > Fregata magnificens. The sequence goes on along the minus strand of WAAD01003958.1, from coordinate 61,070 downwards.
ATCCATAGACCTCTGCCATTGGGGAGCTCCTCAAAGCAAGCCTCGCAGATCAAGTCCCCACACAATGCAGTAGCAGCTTTTTCCTTTTAAAATTTGGCTAGGATGGTTTTAGCTTCATCTTGTCAAGCAGTTCCAGGCTGAACCTTAACCCTGAGAAAATCACCAGTGTGCTGCAGCTCACAAGGGCCCGCTCCACACTGCATCCTCCCGCTCTCAAGCCTGCCGCTGCTGCCTCTAAGTGTGGCTGCTGCTGCTTCATGCTCACATTGCTGGAAAGGAGCTGGCTGAGCCTGCTGGATGCAGATTACTCTGTCCAGGGTAATTTTACATGACCCTTACCATCCAGCAAAAGCTTATCTGGTGTAGTTTCTCTGTGGATGAATCCCAGCTGGTGAACAGGAGCTGTGGCCAGCATGATTTTCTGATAAGGTGTCTTGTTTCATTAGTAAGGTCATCATGTCACCTCCAAGAACTCCATGAGGAGGTAAAGATTTCTTTTAGCCTGAAAACTGTAACACATTTTCACTGCCTGGATTCCATCTGCTCAACAAAAATGCCTCCTTCTGCTGGGTTATGAGCCACCTGCTCTCACTCAGCTGCCTGTGTCTTGCTCCTAATCCCAAGATCACTGTGCAGAGGCACCTGGCTAGCCCCATGCAGAGCTCATCTGGGTCCAAAAAACCTTGAGCACTTAAACTCCTTGATGTGCCTAATCTATAATGTGCTTGTGCCTCCCTCAGGAGGTACCCCTCACTCTTCCTCACCCTTTACAGGACAACCACAAGGTTAGAGTCATCCCCTGGGGTGTGGGAGAGGCTGGACTCAGTTCTCTCCTCTACCTCAGGGACTTCAATCCCATGTCAAAATTGAATCTTTTCTCAGTTAAGAGAGCACCTTAGCTATAAGGGTACCAGCAGGGAGTCATGCAAACCATCCTGTTGAATCTGTTCCATTTTTCAGAGAAAACAGGCTACAGATTCCCTGAAAAAAGGAGTGAATGCCTGAGATAACCTAATGGTTAGGATTCCCACCTGGGAGGTGGGGTCTTTGCCCCCCTTCTGCCCATATATACTTATGCATTTTACGTGGTAAGTATGTAATGTGAAATACTCGCACAATCCATGGCAGAGGCTGCCTCCTTCCCACCAGCCTGGATCTGCCCAATATTTTTCCAATTGCTCTTACGGTCTTCAGTCTTACTTTTTTTGGTCTCCTGTCTTAAGAAAAGTACCGCTATTGGGAGAGGCAGCAAAAAGAATTGCCCCGTTATAACCTTGCGGTGTCCATGACCCTGGCAAGGCAGATGACTATCGATTGCTGAAGTATTTGATTACATTAGCTGAGGCATAGCAGCCACAGACTTTGTACTCTTTTCTCCCCTCACTTGCACCTGTGTGACCCCGGTAACAGGGGTTTAACTGAGGTTAGAAAATTAGCAGCCCTGGCAGCAAACTAAAATACTTGTATATAGTCCAATATAAAAAAAGAAGAAATCCCTATCCAAAACTGTTCAAACTGTTCATCTGTATGTCTTTTGTCACAAAGTGGAAGCATACTCAGGACGTTATACTGGATCTTTTCAGCTGCATAACACTAGGTCAACATTAAAAAGTGGCATTGCTCTGCAGAGTCCTCTGAAGATGTGCTGATATAGTGCTCATGTTACAGGAGTTCAGAACTGGGCAGAAAGAGCTGGTTGCCTCTTGTTTTATACTTCTTTGCCACTGAATATCAATCCATAGGTTATGAGTCCAGCCATTCATTGAAAATTGCTACCCCAGCAAACAGAGGAGGAATGGGGGGGCTGAGTGGCGAGGGCTGCATTCCCACAGCAGTTTGGGCAGGAGCCCCTGAGCCACCCCTCCGGGACCCTGTGTACGGTCTGGCAACAGTGCTGGCTTTTGCCAATTTACAAGGACTCTGCATTGGACTGGGGTGGGATGGGTACGGACCCTCATGTCTGCCGCTGCTGTGGTTTGTTAGCCTGGGAATGGTCTCGCTGCCTCTGTTAGGAAATCTTTGAGTTAGCTCTGCAGGAGAGCAATGAGGTGTGCTAAAGCTGGCCATTTAAAAGTATGCAGATCTGTATTGTTATTATTACAAGATAGTTGTGTTGCATGAACATTTGGGAGTTCTGGCCATTCCTTAGTCATATCTGCCCTAGCAGGAGTATATCTCTTTTCCATTGGACTTGGATTTATTAAGATTTCTTTGAAAAATAAACTTTGTACCTTGCATATTGGAATAAATAATTTTTAAAGCAAAGTTGTTCATCATGTGCATCAATATGTATTATGAATTTAAAAAAAATATTTAATCGCAAATAGACTTTTAAGAGCATCCGTTTAGATTATTTCCATTAGAAATTTTTAGACATTTATGCACGTTGCAATGAAGCACTTTTTGTTCTAGGATGTCAACAATTGTAGCATTGACTTCAAAGCCAAACATGAATTTGTAAATAGCAGTCCAGGCTGACAGAACTTCACAATTTTTATTTGCTTGCTCTTCATCTTCTTGGTGCAAAATTGGCTGAAGGCTATAGACAAAACCTAACGTATTTGTAGCATTTATCTGGTACATTCTGAATGTTAAAGACTGATCTAATCCTCACTGAAAAAAACAACACGAAAAAGTAAACCTCAAACAGAAATTGAACCTTCTGCCTATATGCCTGCTGCAGTGAAAAAATGTGGCACAGTGCCCCGTAGCTGAATTTCTAGTTAAAATGCTGAAGTCCCTGTGAAGGGATTGAAGGACCAGAGAGACCACACCAATAGCTTTCCTAATACCCTTTGTAGATCTGCCCATGTGGCAAGTATCCAGAAGGAATGGAAAACGGAATATAACAAGGGGAAGATTTAGTAGTTGGGGGAAGATTTGGTGGTTGAGGAAAGAGTGGGTTTCAGAGTCCCAGGAAAGAAAACAGACATCTGACCTAATGCACACACTGTCAGCATAGTGGGGAAGACTGGGTAATGAGATTGGGCCAGTCAGGCAAAGCCCTGAGAACGTAATTCCAGTGGACCAGGATTATCACACAGCAGGGGAAGGAGGAAGAAGTGCCAAGTAGTCAACGCAAACATGGAGACGCTGGCTTTTGTATCTCCTGTGCTGTCTCTGAGAGCATCAACACTCGGGAATGAAGCCAGTAGCCTCCCCACAGTGTTCAGAACTTGATTTTAATCTGCAGGGTGAATGCTGCGATGTTTTTACCTTCCCCTCAGTTCTCTAATGTTGGTATTCCTTGGGTAGCTGAAAGTCAGATCAGCTCTAGAAGCTACTGAATGCTTCAATTTCTCATAGACCAAGGGAGCTGAAAGAAAACATTAAACCACAGTCAGAGCAGTCTGGAGCAGTCAGTCTGAAGGAGACAAGAGGATGTAAAAGAAGGCTTAATGTTCCAGGGAACCTAGAATTAGTTTAGCAGTCATTGCCTTATCTTTTGTTATCTGCTGTTGTAATTCTATGTTGAATTCCTTTTCATCAAGGAAGGGTATTTTGCTTAAAATGTTGCATAGCCTTGCTACCCTCAAAAACTGTTGGTTTAAGCAGGATTTGTTTAAGAAAGGGGGAGTGGATACTCTAATGGTAATAATATGTTCCAGGGTACACGTAATTATGATAATGTCAGGCTTTTATGTGTTCTCTGAGTCAGTGCTAACTAACATTGAATGTGCTATAATTTATATAAATCATACAAAAATACAATTGACAGAAATATGAAAACAAGCTGTACCTAAAGACTGGATACTTCCCTTACCAAGAGAACCAAAGTAATAATTCAAAACCACTTGCATTATACATAATAGTTTAATATTATATGTATTGTAAATGGCAACAAATTGGTGTTCTCTTCTCCTTTGAAAATGAAAAAAGTTTAAATAAAATTACAAAGACAACACACAGGTAATAAATAATCACACACAACAGAAGCTTTTTATTTACCTTTGAATATTTAGCACAGTGGATAGTGAGAAGAGAAACAGATACATAATTTAAAGCAGTTCTAGCACTCAGTCCAAAATTCCATGTTTAGGAAGAGGTCTATCAGCTAGACTGGATGTCTTGCCAGAATGTGAAATTTGAAAATATCTAATAGTCCTGTATCTCATCTTCTGTGATGAGTCTTACTTCTGAGTCAAGGACAAAATGTCAGACCACAAGTCCTTAGAAACATACAAAACCAGGATAACAACAGTATTTTAAGTCCATCTGTTCTTTTCATTGGCAGATGATAAGGAAGCTGTCTCTTTCAGCCTGAAGATGTTTCATTAAAAAATGGACTTTTGTGACACCTATCCATCCATCATTTGCAGCAGAAAAGGGCAGGGATGTTACAGAGAACCAAATTATATTATCCTTGGAACAACTGTTCTTATGGACATGCCACCACTAAAAGTGAAATGTGTGGGCATACTACCCATGATAACTTTAATGGAATTAGACTAGGAAGACTTAAGGAGTATGACAGATGGAGGCTGATGGAAATACAGAGTTCAGAGAATGGTGCAAAATCCAGCCAGAACCACTGGTGAATATATGGCAGCTATTTATTTATCTCCATATTGGCGTTTGAGCTTACTAGTTTAAAGCTGGCTCAGGTGGCTTTGGCATATATCTTTGAGAATGTTAAGACATTAAAATGACAGTCTAGAGGGGCATTTGGTTCAGCCAATATCATTTATTTTAATACAGTTACAACTTTCTGAAAAGAAGTATATTACAATGAATATAATACAAGTTTTGCAGTTTCACTAGAACGTGAACATTTTTGTAGATTTTCTTCAAGTCTTTTTCTAGTTTTTCATAAAACCATAAAGGTACTTTCCCAGGAAACTCTCCCTTCCCCACCACAAATCTGCCTTTATACAACAAAATTTTTATTTCACCTGTGGGGAGAACCACCATCCCCAGCATTTCAGTTACAAAAAAGGATAAGTTTTAACAGTAGTTGAATTTTGACAATTATTTTGAATTAACTGGGAAAGTAATTGCTGATGGAAAAAAAAAAAGAACTACCTTACATGCACAATTCAGAATCTTAACTTGCATTTCAAAATGGTTGGTAAAAGGGGAAACATTTGTATCAACACAGTGCATTAAACCCACTGCATGCTGGTACCATAATGGTATACATTATGCATTTTCCATTAGACTGATGAATTAGCATCTTCATATAGATTTTCCCCCAAGACTTGCAATGTTTCATTTGCATATATACATAAAATACATATGAAGTTTATGTTATATAGTGTATTTATATAGTACATAGTTTGTATGTGTTACATAAAATACATATTCATAGACATTTCAGTCTATACCTGAAATCAATGTCATTGGCTGGTTGCAAAATACCCAGTCCTGCACGGGATTGATCTAAAGAAGGACATTGCACATTATTGTCCACAAGCTCTATCTCAAAATATGAAAATATCAAAACCAAAAATTGTTTAATTTCATGGACAGCAAATAACCTGCCAGGGCATTTTGCTATGCCTGTCCCAAATGGCATATAGTAATACTTTAACTTGCGACCGTTGCGGTAGAAGTCAGTCTTTTCTTCTCCATTCTCATTGAGAAAGCGATCATATTTGAATGTCTGTAATAAAACCCACAAAAGAGTTACTTGACATTTGAATACCTCCAAAAACTAGACAATTGCACAAAATGCAAGCTGGGAAAGAAGAGCCTCTAGCAGTAAGCATTGTACAGTAGCTCCAGGCCCCATGGTGCTGCTCTGGAGAGGGTAGCCCCTGAGAAGCTCTGGTATGTGGGACATGATCCCAGGTTCTTTGCTGATAACTCTCCTTTTCTTTTCTGACCTCTTAAAATAAGGATTATAACCTGCATCCTTGTTCATGCAGCAGAACTGGAAGATTTCTCATTCTGTGCCTTTGGGAAAATATCCTTATGCTTGTCCTCCCTCGACCCCCCCGCAATGGTGATCTTTCCTCACTGAGGAAGGCAGTAAGCAGAAGGCTGTCTTGGGCTGGCAGCACACTTTTTGGTTACACTAAAACATGTTTTGCAGATAGTGCTTGCACTGACTTTATTCTTTTTCTTGCCTATCATTACGTCTCCAGGTGTAAGAACAGACTGTCTGGAGTACAACAGAAAACCAGCTGTGGGGGCAGCCCTGATAAATGCTCTATTTAAAGGCATGTTAGCTTCTGCTAGAGCTCAGAGTTTAATGCCCTTTGATAAATACTTACCAAGGGATCAGCATAGATTTCTGGATCAAAATGCAACAGTTGAGGATAAAGAGCTACAATATCATCACTGCGAATGTTGTAAAAATCGTTCTCTAAGTGCAAAGTGAAATCCTCCTTGGCAACTCGGAAAGTCATGGATGCACTCGATAGCCTCATTGCCTCCTTGATGATGCTGTCTATAGGGAGAGGAAAAGGAACGATTACCATGGAAATAGTATGTGTATGTCCTTGGGGGAGGTCATGCATTTTGAACTATTTCAAACCCTGCATTTATTAGAAGAAATATTTTGACAATAACTTTCTAAATGCCTAAGAAAGTATCTTTCTCATTTCTTTTTAGCATTATTATCCCTTCTGCAGATAACACCAAGAACATAATCCGCTTTCCCCTAGAAAAATACTTATAGTTGATGCACAGAGTATTTGAAAGTGAGACACATTTTCACTCTGAGATAAAGAACAAACCAGTCAAAGCTGGAAACATAACAAAAAAAAAGAAACAGTGCAGTGACCAGGATTTTCTGAAACTTTAAGAGGTGGTGCATAGAAACCAGTACTCAAAAAAAGGAACTTGGGGGTTTTTTTTGTTTCAATATCAGCTGATTATATTTTTTTTAAAAAGCAACAGTAGCTAAAGGGTGACATTTTCAAAACTCCCTTTTGAAAAATGTGCCTATAATTTGAAAAATATTAAGAAGAAATAGAAGTAATGGTATTAGAAGATATTGCTTCACATCATAAGAATTGGGATATAAAAGTTGGCAACACCCTTTTATTTGATCTAAAGTCATTACTAAACAAAATATCGTTCTGAATTATCCATGCTCCAATACTATGTTATTAGCTGTATAGCAGTATTGAGACACGCCATTACCCATGAAAAAGTGCTATTCATGTGAATTTTGATAGTCTCAGTACCACCTGGGACATTGGGAAGACTGATTGTGTTGGCTATTGCTAAGGAATATATAGGGTTTTGTTCTAGTGTTTGTTGGCTAATTCCATAGTAATTCCTTAGCAAGCATTTATATATGGTAACAAATAGAAGACTGTGAAAATTGTGGGGTCATTTCTGGTACTCCTGTGTAAAATAATCATACCTAGTACTGGCATATTATCCAGCTGTTTTCGGTTCAAGGAAATACGTTTGCCATCTAAGCTGATCTTCTCTCCGGCACTTTCCAAAATACTTTGCACTTCTTTGGTAGCAGCTCTCATTGCTTCTGGACTCCTAAGATCAAAAGAGCAGACGTATAACATAATTTTTGCACTTAAGAACGCTTTAAAAAGGGGTTTTGCCATTAACTTTCCTCCTGACTAAAATTTAGTTTGTTAGCTGGCAAGTACAAGCTTCTAAAATGAAAATGTTGCAGCAAAATGCTGCAATTACACTTTTTTATGTCCTGGCAAAGGTATGATAGCTTCAAAAAAAGGAAAAGAACCCCAAGTATTTGATTCTGTCTCCAATGACAAGTGGGACAAAACTGATGTGCATAACCCAGGTAATAAACAGTAATGTCACTAAAAAGCAATGCCAAGATAAGAAATAAAACAATCAGTTGTAGATTAGGAAATAGCCCTACTGCAGGTAGAAAGTTTAGGAACAGGATCATAGATCAGTTTTATAACATCGCTTATCCTGGATGATGTCCTGTTATGTGGCAATATTCTGTCTAGCTGAAAAGAATCTTCCTAATACCAAAAGTCCACATAGTATCCTTCACTGTCTAGACTTTCTTACAGACACAGACTATATGAGCTACGGTGAAATACGTATAGATAATAATACAGGATGCAGTAGTGTCTTGATGAAGGCACAATCAATCAGGGTGTTAAAAGAGTCCAAGGCCAGAAGACTTAAAGCCAATGCATTCTTGGAATGAAAAGTACTAAAGAACCTCAGATATTAGTATTGGCAGGTAGATATGAGGGTGCAAGCCACAGGCTAAATAAAAACGTCAGCAATTTAGATACATACTTAAGAGTTAGTCATGCTGAGGTAGTTTATACTCCACAGAGGCCCGCTCTAAAATGGACATTTAATAGTATCATCTGAACTGTGCACGCCTCTCATGAGTAACAAGCTCAGCAGCTGCAGTCTACACTGTAACCTCAGTAAGATCTATCAACATATAAACTATTTCCTATTAAGTATCTGTGAAAACAATAATGAAGTTAAAGCTCATTTTGCCTGCTCTAGTGAGATGCTCTAAAAATGTCTGATTATATAGGGAGCCTTCAACACAATTAATGTTCTGACTGCAACCAGCACTTTTAATGTCATATCATACAGATTTACTCCAAAGCTTTCTTGACAAAGTGTAGCATTGCCCCGGAGTGTTTTTTTTTTTTAAAACTTCTGCAGAATTGCTCTGTGGTACCACTACTTGGTCTCAGAGGAGTGAAGGGGCTTTCTGTGGAAGACCAGAACAACATGCCACTTCTGTTTTAATCAGTAAGCTTTTTGACACTGATGAAATATCGAACAGTGGAATTTGCCTGTATTAATGAGCTGGTATTTGAGAGATAACAAAGTTTCTTGTTTGGAAACAAGAAGCATTGCGACTTACTTAAGAAGATAGAACAAGCTCCAAAATGTGGCAGGAATGGTGTTGGCTTGTGAGGCCCAGAGCACTGCCACGTGGGTCTTTGCTTTTTCCATGTCATCGAAGGTTGACAGAGTGTCATTCAGGAACATGCGGAGGGTGACAAGCTCAGAGAGGTTGTCCCTCTTCAGGAGGTTCTTGTGGAGTAGTGCCTCTCCCAGCTTCTCACGTGCGCTGTGGGCACTCTTGAAGAGGTGGATAGGCAGCCCTGCCACGAGGGCTGGAAAGATCCTATCAAATTCCTTGAAGTTTTCGAGGGCATTTAGGATATGAGCTCTCTCAGTTTCCTGCTTTGATGATAGATTTTTGTCGTGATTTGAATTAAATTCTTTACCAAAAAGTGTTAAAAAGCCAGACTCGAACATCACCTGGCAACAGAACGTATAAAGTCCTTCTGTAACCCAGGCATTAGGCTGAAGTTTAGGTGTTCTTGACTGCAGCATGACGTATTGTAGGTTTTCCATCATTGCTTCAATGAGGGCATCTAGGGCATTGCCTTGAAGGGTTCTAATGAAAGTCTGATGAAAATTCTCAGTGGTGTTTCCCTCTGCTGGGTCAATGCTACCATGCCCAAAAGCCTGTCACAAAATAAATTGTATGCACGATAAATAAGGCCTGCCATAACTTTGATGATAAAGTCTAACAAATTAAAGCCAAAGTATAACTTCATAGCTTACTAGAGGGAAGCATAATAAGGGCTATTAATACTAGAACTGATACTTTCTCAGTGAACCATAGCAGGTAAGTAGGCAAATGAAAAGAGATTCAAATAGATGCTTACAAATAAATGGATGTGGTTACCTAGACCTTCATTCAACTCCCATCGACATCAACAGGAGCCTTTTTGCTTACTTCAATAAGAGTTTGACTGAGCTCCTACTGTGTTGCATCATTTTTTTAAGGCATTAAGACCAAATCTTTCATAGTGGTGAGCACGTCCTGAAGAAGGTTTCAGCTTCAGCAAGCTATAGTATCATTTTGCAGATGGTGCTAATTGTATTTCTACTTCAGCAATTTGGGATACTAAATGACTAAATAATGCCATTCTTGGACAATCCAAACCACTGCAAATTTCCTTTCCATTAAGGAAAGGGAAAAAAAGACCCAATGTTTTAAACCAATGGAAGTGCAGAAATGTGAACCCAATGATATTTCAAAGGCATAGTTATGCTTTAGGGATTAACCAGGTACATCTGTCCTGCCAGCAGATACTTTGCATGTTAGATATTAAACCCATTTTTAAAGTGGTACCTTGGCAGACGTAGCAAAATGGAACTTTTTCCAGTCCAAGTGTTTTCCCTGGCGTATCAATGCATGGTATGAAAAAGGGCCAGTGAGGAAATGAATGTATCTCCCCGCTACTCGACAAGTGAAAATGTGGCCATGCTTCTTCTGCTTTTCTCTGAGGAATTCAAGGGGGTTGGCACTGAACTGCAAGGCACAGCCCAGGTATGGGAGGATCCCATTTTCAAGTGGTGGCTCACCTCGTCGCCTACAAAACACAAACAAAAGCTGAATTTAGAAGTATGTATAAAGATCTCTCCTCCAGGACTACCAGGTAAGTAAAATGATGATGCTAGGCTTCTTGTAATGTGAAAAAATGTAAGAAAAAACCCGCCAAACAAATAGTATATCGTGTAAACCTATTGTGAGGTCTATGGCATACAAGGAAGAATAACAGCCTGTATTATAATAAACATAATAAAACACAGTTTGATTATGTCATTTTTCTTTTCGCTAGATCAGGAGTATCTTTTTCACTTGTTTAAATGCAACATTGTTGCCCCTAGCTAACATGCATAGTTATGTAATTGTCCCATAAATGAATAATCCATGCCACTAATATTGTCTGATACATTTTTGGGCAACAGTATTCACAATTCAATTTGAATACCAAGGGGAACAGCCTTTTGAGTGTAGAAAGGTTGTTAGTATTGGCATATCCCATTTGGACCAGATCCTGCTGAAAACAGTGGGAATTTCACCATGATCTTCAGTAAGCATAAGCATTAGTCTTTCAGGCATAGTGTCATTAAGCACATGCTTTAAGTTAAGCATGTGCTTAAAGTGAAGCATATGCTTAAATGATATTTTTTATTCTCATTCAGAAAACTACTTTCCTGCATGAGGACACCATAGCTGCTAAAATAACTTTCAGATAATACTTTAGCTTTTCTAGTAAATTCCTGATGGTTATTATCTGAAGTTAAATATTTTCACCTTTTTTATTAAACTTTTCAAAGAAAAACAAGAAAATGACTAAGGAAAAATACAAAATTATAATAGGTAAGCAAATTGCTTGCTCCTTATGTAAATGTGCCAGTAGGATACATGCTTTTAAGGAATATGTATTCAACACAGTAAGGTACATAAATATTATCTGTATTAAGCTGTGTAACTAGATATGATAGACTGATAATATGAAAATGTTTGTAAGCAGGTATTAAACTATAATTAGATATAAGTAGGTATTAGCTGTGATTACAATGCAGGTAAAACTGGGCTAAAAGCCCAGTACTTTAGGAAATCAGAAAATGCATATTCATATTTCAATTACCTCATTTATGCATAGATTTGTATCTACAGCTATGTCTAGGCGTTACCTCACTATTATTAAAAAGCCTGTACCTAAAAATTCTGTTGTAAAATAAATCTCTCAAGACCAAATTACAGTGTTGCCCATGCTATCCAGCATCTGTCCATCCGATAGTCCTAAGATTACACTTCTTTTAGGTATGTACACAGTGTATTTGACAGAAATAAAGGCTAGGTACACTGAGATGCATTTACAAATAGATTCCTTACCTCCTCCTCCTCCCTAGAAGAAACCAAAACCCACAACAGAGTATTATCACTGCTCCCCAGATCCATGATGCTATGAACATTTCTGGTAATGCCCAAAAACTTCCAAGTGGAAAACTGGTAACAACCAGTATGGCAGGAGCGGTGACTGAGAATAATACAGAAGATAGGTCACGATTTATATACAGCAGGTGCACCACTGTATCTAATGGCATTCAGTCAACCTAGCAAGCTATTGATTAACCATTTCTGGAGAGAGCCTGATTTCTTTCTGTTCTGACAACTTTCTGCAGAGAACTTCGCTGGATTGATGTAGACAGTTGCAGATATGGCCTTGAGCTGATGTCCCGTATCAGTAGCGGTTCCAAAGTAATCAAACAGCTGTAATAGTTGATAATTCGAAGGTCAGTCAGGTGTGTTTTGATCTACCCTGCAGATTTACCAATTGCAGTTTATAGTTCAAGTTTAGCAACATATAAAATGGCTATTGACAGGTGTCCAGCGGATTCAGACTGGGCTAAATGGTGGCTGCAGTTCCTGTTGTCCTTTAGCTGCCAGCCTGCTCATCCCCTCCCCTCTCCTTCTTGAGGGACTGCCCTGGCTCTGGTGTGCCACTGCAAGAGGGAATGGTAGGGGGTTCAGCTGCAGGTAAAGGGATGGCTGCGGTGATGGACTTACTCTTTCCAACAACGTTTCTCTGGTAGAAAGGGAAAAACGGGCTTTCTATAATGCAGTGTGTGAGAGAAGAAAGCAGGATTAGACAACCATACCGTTTTTTTCTTCAATGTCCTTGGATCACCTTTTACTCTCCCATTTAAACCAACTGCTTTCTGCCTTTGCTCCAAGCTGTACAGCACCAATTCAGTCAACTTTGCTGCCTTGGAATATGGTCCTGCTTCAGGAAAACTCTGAAAAATGTATTGAATTTTCAGCACCTAGAGGACCAAGCCCCCTTTTCTTTTCTCTAATTCAGTCCCTTCTGCTTAAATATATCCCTATGTACCCATTTTCTCTTACCATCCACATTGCGTTCTGCCGTGCCCTGTCCATACATTGTTAAGTGCTTTCTAATGTGCTGTGTAGGCATATTCCTAGCCCTGAAAAGGTGCCACTTCAAGTACAAGTGCTGCAGAGTGGCCAGGAGAACAACAGGAGAGACAAATATTGCTAATTCACGGGGAAAATTATCTAGATGGGAGAAGGAAGGAAAGGAGTAAAGAAGACCTGTGTGGGAGAGGAGAGAGGACTGAGTTAAGTGGGGGACCAACTGCAAAGGGCCAAATGGGAGATTGGAACAAAAAGTCTACTAGCTGTGGGCTGGAGCTAATCCCAGCATAAAGTAACTGCGGGAGGTATTGCAGCTGCCCAAAGGTCAGCGCTGGGAGTGCTTCTGGACATGCTCCTATTTGGTAGAGAGTCAAGCTTCTCCTTGCTGTTTTCCCTCAAGGCTAAGCTGTGGGGAGTACGAGAGCACTTTTGGTGCTCAGAAGAGGGAAAAGGGTAATCTGGGATGGATTTAGTGATCATTAAATAGAAATCCCCTCTTGTTTTTTGATTAAAGACTTCAAGAAAAGTTAAGGAAAAAGTCATGAGGGCTATGCTGCTTCTTGTTTGAAATGAGCAAGTACCATGACTAACTTGCATAGTGAGGGTTGCTGGATGGCCATTGAAAGAAAGGGAATGGCTATGTTATTTCTCTTATGATGCTAGTTTAATCACTTAAGATTAAACCTTTTTCCCTTTCTGTTGCTAACTAGTGAGTGTTCAAACTTTGGCTTGCCCCTAGCATCTGGCATTAAGCCGTTGAGGAGGCAGCTCAGGTAGCATATAGTGATGTCTCATTAGTCATTCCGGGCCTAATATGTTTCTAAGCGAGAAACTGATGGGTTTTAGTCACTTTTTCAGGCTCACTTTTGTATCAGTTTTTGTTGGTGTCCCTACAGCTGTATGATAAAACAGTAAAGATTTGGACTTTTCACCGAAGTCTGCCACTTTGAACACTACACTGAAGGCATCGAGCTGCAAATCTGGTAGATGGGAATATTGTCCTGGCTTCAAACCAAGGAAGGCAGTGAGGCATGGGATAGGTCTGTGCAAATGTCATTACATTTGAGGCAATGTTTAAATTTCTATACTGAAGAAAAAAACCTTTTACAGCATTGAGGTTTGCCCTCACTTAATCTAATAGCCAACTCTTTTTGCATGTCAGCTCAAGATCCAGTCCCTCACCCCATTTCCATTTAAGAACAGGTGTTTCTTATATTTTCCTAGAAAAACTGCTTTTTCATCAGCTGAATTTAGCCTGTTGTAACAGAATTGCTTTATAAAAATCCATGCTTTCCCATTTCCTGCTTGTTTCTGTTAACAGAAAATTTCGGTTCTGGGTGTCATCTTTGACTATGTCCTATCTCCATCCTAAACAAGTGTGATCATTTTATTATGTTTGTGCCTAATTCTTATTGCATGTGTAGGTCTCAGCCTTTTTATGTCCAAACAACACTAAATAAGAAAATTGGAAGCTTCTGTTGGTTTTGTATCTAATACATAGGAATAATGTTTAACCAGCAACAGATACCTGTGGCTCCTCATACTATCACGTGTTGCACCAGGTAGAGCTGCCAGTCATATTTGTCTGTTCCTTACATGCTTTGGGTAGTTGTGCTGCAGTGTGATGATAACATCATTTATAAACGGCATCCTGCTGCCACAACAGCATTAACTTCTCTAAAGCTGCCCGCCTTCTTTCTCTTTTTGATTTGTACATGTATAATAGTACTAAAAGTGTAACCAGAAGGAGGCAGAGAACAGGAACTGCTTGGCAGCCTATCTTAAAGAATTGCTCTTTCTGTCAGGAAAATCAAATGTCCCCCCTCTTTTCCATTGAAGAGACCTTTATGTGGCAGCACCCTTGGTAAATAACTATTATGACAGAACAGAGTCACTCTCACATAGTTTGAGGTGCTTCCTAGTTCTAGATTATGTCCCACCTAGTTTCTTAAATAGGCCAATCCATAGCCCCAAAGCCAGCCAGTACTATAGTAGGCTGGAGCCTGTGACAAATGTCCTTGTGATAACTGTAAGCAGGAGAGTTGTCTGCCACAGATACTCCCCCAAATTCAGCAGATGAGAAGTATGATTCTCCTTTCATTTATATCAGTGGGCATTAGGCTCCCCTGATTTTTCAGCAGCACCAGTTGGATGCCCTGACGTTCTGGATATGGTATTTTGGCGTTCTTCAGTTTCAGACAGGCAGAGACACGACATCCGGCTGGGTCCCATTTCCCACTGCCAAAGCTCAGGCAGTTGTCACCAATCTGTACAGCAGGGCTTGAAGGCACCGTGCTGTCCCACTGATTGACAGATATTACATTTTCTGCAGCACACTGTGTCTTGCGCATGAGGCTGGCTCTCTTGCCCCAGTCCAAAAGAGCAACCCATAGGAGTTATGGATGCAGTCAGAAAAAGCATACTGATTCATTTTGCCTTGGCTTTGTGAAGCAGACTCCTGGCATAAATGGTAAGAAGAATATTAGTGCAAAGAATGACATGTGACATCACTTGGGCTCAGGACTAACCTCAGGCCAATGACACCAGCGGGAATAAAGCACCACATATCTTTGAATGTATAAGCCTTTGCCATTGCAGGTTTGAATATGGGTGTTCATCCCTTAAGAACAGTGGAGAAACTCAGCAATGCATTGGATGGTAGTTAGAAAATGGAAGACATTTTAACAACTGTCATTTGATCTTTTGGTTAAGCCCTAGTGCATACTAAGCTAGAACCACTCCAAAAAGAGCGAGTCAAGAGAATACAGATGCAGACAAAGCAGCGTGCTGACATCTTGCCGAGTAAGATGTGTTTAGCACCCCCTTCCACCTCAGCCCAGCTGCCCACACCAGTTGCAAGGTCAGCAGAGATACTGCTCTGCTTGTATCTTCAGGGACAGGACTTGTGTTGAGACTGATGCAGAGTTACATTGCACCACTTTCCCCAAAAGGGCACCAAACACTTTTCACCTCAATATGCCCACCAGCTGTGGGCAGCGGCTGCCAGGAGCACTCTATCACCTCTGCTCCAGCTGGTGAAGTGTGTTTGGTCATGGCCTCCATGGAGCCAATACTGTTCCCATAAAGCAAACAGGCCCAGCGGACTTCTGGAGAGGATCTGTGGTGATTCCTGAAGCCTAAGAGAAGCCTTCTAGCTTGCTTCGTACAGCTGTTCAGAAACAATTCACTAACCATCCGAATCCCAGCTTTATCTCATATGTGGTAGCTGTATGGCTTTCATTAATCATGACCCACACATGGTATTTAAGTAGAGAATAATATATAGGCCAAGCTGAGGTGAATAATTTTTTCCAGTGTTACTGACAGTTTCATAACTCGGGATCACTGGTGCGCAGAAGGATGTGATGGAGTTACGAGAGGCTGCTGCTAACATTTGGCAGTAAATAGCAAATTTGTACACGGCTAACTATAAAACCTGTTTATTCACTGGAAGTAAATAAGAGGTACACCCTATAAAGAAATGATTGATTTTTTTTCTCTTGCATGTGTTGTGAGAACTGGGTTAATATCCTTCATCAACAGATGAAAACCACTGAAACCGCACTAAAAACAGCTCAGGAGTGCGAAGGCAGCCCTGCAGTTCACAGAGCAGGAGCAGTCCAATGTGCTACAGCCACGAGACGCAATTGCAGCTATGAAACATTTCTGCAGCTGTGAAACACGTAAAAGATATCTCAGAAAAGTGGAGCAATATGAAAGGAAAGCCTAAACAAAAAGGTGCACAGTGTACCTGGTTGTAGTAGCTCAGAACATTTTGCAGCCAGAAAATTGCTAATAAATAATTCTATGTCACCACCTACTGGTAAACCTCTCTGAATGGCACTTTTGTGTCATGTTCTACAGCAGTCATTGAATTGTGCTAGTCCGTATTTGTTTCTTGTTTCTATAAAACAAAAATGGTATTTATTCTATGTGCCTATGTGTTTTTCTTTGTATTTACATACAAGTATAGCTTTTATGAAAGCTATCATACTACTAGTTTCTGGGGAAGAGTGACTTAGGTTTGTTCAGAGTGTGGGTGTTTTGAAGGCCGTGGATTGCTGACTGTGCTGATACGCTGGGTAAGACCACTGAGGTTCCTAAGGGCCGAGCTGAAAACCTGGCTTTTCTGGGGTCACTGTGAATGTTGCCGTTGACTTGAACAGAATCAGGGTTTTACTCTTTTCCAGCCATGAGAAGCAGCTATTTTAGAGAGGAATGACGGCTGTCATCACACAGGATCCTGTACTGAGTCCAGAAATTGAAGGTCCTTGTCCAGCATCAGTGTTGACTTGACACAGCCACCATACGTCTAGAAACTGGGAAGCATCAGTGATGCTCCAGGCACAGAGGAGAGAACGCTGGCTGTCGTGTCCGCTAGCAACAACAGACCTGACCTCAAACCATGGCACGCCATTGCCCACCCTGCCTTCATTGCGGTTTCCAGAGATCAGCACTGGTTCCCAGCAGCACTTTGGCAAATACCTGCCCTCACAGGGAGCAGTTAACGGCAGACAAGCCATGAAGTCCTGTGCCTCATCTCCATTGCACTCCAGTTTTTCTGTGCTTCCCTTTGAGGAAAAATTACTACTAGGAAGTGGAATTATGGCACCTCTTGGTTGCTGCCTCTTCTGATCCCATCTTATTTTCTCCACCATTTTAGAGCTCTGTTGAAAGAGCATAAACTAGTTGCTGTTATCAAGTGATCATGCCAGAAATGTAGTACCTTCCCCAGAGAGACTGTAATCCCCCAAATAAATCCAACAGATCCCTAGCTGGGTTCACCTTTTCCCTGGTTTTCTTGGGTCAATGGAAAAGGTGGAAGTCTTGTCTACCTAAACAAGAATAGAGTATCTAAAAGAATATGAGTAAAATGATATTAAAGATGCTGTAGAGAATAATGCTAATCAGTTTAATTATTTAATGTTCTACACAATCTAGAATAAATTCATGCTACTACAGTATCACTCCACAGCTCCACTTTAGCAACTGTCATGGTTGTTCAAAGGGCAGATTTTGTCTACATTGTACTCTGCCTTCTGCAAAATTTGTGAGTCATCTGGCTCCAGGAAAATAGTGTGCTCAGATTTCTTTTTTATCATTATTATTATTTTTTCTGTAGATTGTTTGAATGTAGTATGGTAGAGATACAACTCTTTTGTGATCTGATATCTTTGTGATATCTTTGACCCTGTCATTTTTTCTCATTATGAAGCGCTCTGCATATACAATGCCTTGTATTTGCATTAGGATAATCAACATTGGTGGGTTGTAAAGTTGGACAGGCTTGGGAACTGGGTTTATTTGCATCCTGTTTCAGGACAATTGCCCCTGAGCATTTAAATAATAGTATGGACAGATGTTTCCTCTAATGACCAAGTTAATATTTACATATTTATCTCAGAGTATCCTCTGAATGTGGTCATATATCAAATAATGAACTTTGCTCGCTTACACCGTTTCACTTCATTTTCTCTCTGGGATTTTCTTTGTTCTTTCGGAATGTCAATTCAAAATTTAATAACCTTTCCATCAAAACCTGGAACTTACAATGCCACTATCTTCCCTTTAATATCCAGCATTATAAACTAAATGCCATTAACAAATACCATCCTTTCATTTGAATGAGAGTATTTTAATAATATGTTGCATTCTGGCATGACAGGTTTCCGTAAAACTGTAGAAAAGGGAACTACTAAACCTGTGGTTGCTGGGAACAATTGAGAATATTAAGATTTAAATAAGTTACTTATTTCTAGGTATCGCAGAGAAGAAACTGTAACGAAAGAGAGCAATTATGAAAGCGGAGACAAAAGAGAATTGAGATGGGAAACCAAGCAGGGAAAGGAAATGGATGCAAAATAAAACATGAGGAGTTATTACTGGTCACTCAGTGCAGCAAACAATCTTCTTAAAGCAATATTTTTTTTTAAGCTCTAGAGCTGAATCGTATCATTTGATAACAAAACAGCAGCTTCTATATTATCCTATTACACCTAAAAGCCTAATTGCAGGTACTCAAAACACTGAACAGGGAGAAATCAAAGCTCAGATGTGATTACAAAAATGATGCAGCTCACTACTACCAAATAATTATTTGGGGAAAGGTAGTTAGGTAACAAGCCAGTAGAAGATTACTACAGTACAATTGTCTGGATGAACACGACAAGCTATTCTGGGCTGCCACAGCAGATGGAGCAGGGAAGGTAACAGCACCTTCTGCCTCACTTTGCTTTCNTTTTTTTTTTTGGTTTTTTTTTTTTTTTTTCAAAAAAAGTGCACCATCCTGTCTCCCACGTACCATTGTAGCTTACTAGTTGCTCTTTTGCAACTTGTTGCATGGATTCATCTGCCTGAGTTAGCCATCCATTAAATGTAGCTCTTAATTCATGTCCACTACTTCATCATACTCATAACTCACTTTATGTCTCCATTTAGAAGCCATGGAGACTGAGATGTTGGAAGGTCCCTATACGTCCAAGCTTATGTCAGCAGTAGCAAGTGGTGTGAGGCAATAGAAGTGGATATGTAGAGTGAAATGGTGCTGAAGACCTGATGTCCACTCTATCCATACTTTTTTGGTTTTTTCTTCTGTCTTCACACTAGCTCTCTGGCCCAATGGACTGAATACTCACCAGCAGAACAGACTAGATGTCCTCCTGTATTGCAAAGATTTACATTCATCTAAAATAAGAAAATGCACTTTGTGAAGTCCAAGCCTGCCTCACCAAATGCAAACCAAAGCATTGTAAGAGGGGACATCTGGAAGGTTTGCTTTACATTCCTGATCCAAACTAAAATGCTAAAATATCTATGCCCAAGTTTATTTCTACAAACATACATAAGACCTTCCCCATTTTTACTTACCTATCCAAGTAAGATACTATCGCATGTGTCTTGCTGGACATCTAAATCTCACGATTGTCAGGGAAAAGATAAAAAGCTGGCCAAGCAAGTCAAAGCAAAGGCTCCAAATCAGCAAAGAGGCTCAACCACCAACAAGAAAGCACCAAACCCTTTCACAGATACCTTGATTGTTGGTTTAGCAGACCCCTTAAATGGAGGCTGAAGGACAGTAAGAGAGAAGGGTTGTTTTGCTGTTCTCCCCTCCAAGGCAGCCATCTAGATGAAATCAATCTGGTTTTAGATTTAACAGACTGGAAGATAGCTGCAAGGCTTTGGCAACCTAATAGGAGAAGGCAGAGACTGGCTGGCCAGTTTGTAAAGGACTGGGTGGACATGTAAGAAAATATTAAAAATAACCAGTGACATCAGTACTTATTCCGCGAGAAGGATGGCATCTTCAGAACCACTCTGTTCTTTACTATTTCCAGCTTCTCTGTGCAGGTGCTGGTATCCCTATGATCCTGGAGCTTGGGTTTGTGCCAGTTCCGCAAACCTCGCATCAGGTTGCTGAGAGGCTGGCTACACGCTCCTTTTGCTCTTGAAGTGATCACCCTGTGCAGTGGCATCCTCTATCACTGCAGTAAGGAAGGAAATCAAAAGGTCCACCACCTTACCGGCAGGATGCCATTTTGGCTGGGAGCCAACTTGGGACCTGTAGTCACAGTGGGAACTCTTCCTTCAGGCTATGGCCTCTGCAGATCTACGGGGAGACAGAGGCCAACAGAGAACTAGCAGTTGGAAACCATCAGTGAGTTGCCCTTGGTGGTGATTTCAGTGACTATTGTGGCCACTTTGGGATTGGAGAAGTCTCTGGAAGACTGAGTGGAATGGAGAAGCTGGATTAACAATGCCAGCTGGAAAGGATCCACAGCCTGGAAATGCTGGGGGATGCCTGGTGGGCAGAGAGAAGTTATCATCACAGCTTTCCTCGGACATTTTCTTGTTTCAGGATCCTCCATCACTTTTCCCTTGGATCTATATACAAACATAGGGTTCTTCTCTGAGATCATCCTCAGTGGAGTGCTGCTAGCCTGTTGCCCAGGTATGGGAAATTTTGCCTAGAACAGTTGTACGTAAATGTGTCTCTTAACGTAGATCCAAGCTTCATCAGACTGCAAAATGCAAAGAACTGGGTGAAGTGTGGGGCACATAGCTATGCGACTGAGCCACATTTTGGTCTTCCAAGGGAAAATGCACATGTCCTTCTACTACTAGAATTACTTGAATATTATATTTTCTCCATCTGTATGTGCTACTTTTTATATTACAGTATTTATTGGAGGATATAAGCGAAGAATTGAAGAGTGAGTGCCTTTCTATATTGCAGCAGAAATCTGCCAGTCATAGCTTCAATCCTTTTCTATGATATATTCCTCTTCATGATCATATTTATATGCAGNCTTTTTTTTTTTTTGGCTAAAGGGAACTGTGGCGTTGAATGATGTCTTCACTGTGCAGAAGAAAGAAAAAATAAGACATGGTGTTGTAATAGACATAATATGAAAGCAACTACAAAGTGTGAGGCTGCTCAACTGTCCAGATTAGACTAAAAAAAGATGAATATGGGACTACATAAACAAGCTGTCCAAAGCACAGCCCACTAGCTTTACATGTGAATCAGCCTTCTGGCCTGAGCAAATTGAATTGCAACTGCATGCAGATGGCTAATTTGAAAAACTATCTATCTGTGCTGATGTTTAACAAGTAATTCTGATTTTCCACTACCAGAATTGCTGTAACATTACATTTTACCAATTTCCTTCTATATGTTTTTATATTATTTTTTAACTTAAATAGGCAAAGACCAGTGATCTACCTCTCATGGCTTTGCTTTGCAGATGAAAAGACTTAAACCACAAGTAGAAAGACAAAAATGAAAAAAGAAATACACAAAAAGAACATGGTAATGTAGGAAGAAAAAACTGATGGATGAGGGATGACAGGTAGATGTTGCAGAGAACAGGAGCTGAGGAAGATGAAGGCAAAACACAAGGTAAAAGACAGAAGCATTGAAACAGCTGGAAAGTTTACAAATGGGAACAAATGATTGCTTTTCTTAACAAATTGACAAATATCGGTGCTCCTGTAGCCATATGACTCAAGACTCTGATCTCGTAAGTTAAACAGGTTTGGTGTAGTCAGAAATGTGGTGGCAGACTTCCAAAAACAACACTCCTGAGCTATGGAGAGCATTTGACTTGCTGAGTCAGCGTGGAGACAGCTCCCCAGAAAAGCGAAGGCACGGTGCCAACACCAATATATGCCTTTGGATGAGCCGCCTTCTGATTGCTCATGGCAATTCAAGTTCCAATGACAGTCTCCCCCAAAATTTTCGGGTTGGTCTAAAGACTTCCAGGGGTGACAGATGTGAAAGGGAAATTCAAATTATAACTGCTCAGCTGTGGCAATTCGTGACCAAGGAATGATCTGGCATGGAGGGCAAGGAGGCTCAGCTGCAAGAAAGGGTTAAACTATCTGGAAGCAGGAATGCCAGAGACAGAACAGACTCCTTGCAAGGGAGTGAAGTTTCCCGTGGTGAGATAAGAACAGCCTCAGCATTGTCCTGTAGCCATCCTGGAATGGGAGCACTCAGGGGCCTGAGCTCAGAGGCCACCTTTGGGCAGCAGAGCTGGGCTGGGGAATGGACCCATGGTGCAGCTGAGGTGCGTGTTGCGGTGGGACTCTGCCCAATGCATAGTTCATTAAATTTTTCTTTTATATTTAAGCGCAAAGGTGTGTTTAATTTGCCGCAAAGGGTACCATAAAAATTCTCCAGCAGACGCCACTGGTGAGCCTTGCTGAAGTGGTTGACGTTGCGGTGAGCCCCAGCTCTCCTTCACCTCTTCTGCCAGAGGTTACAGCCCCAGTAGCCAGAGCAGCACAAGAGAGGCACCCACCCCCGTCCCACCACCCCAGCCCACAGGCCTGTGTCTGCTCAAATTTATCCTCAGTAGCGTTTTAAGACAAAGTGCCAGGCTCCCATCGAGGCATCAGAGCTCACGTTTCCTCAGGCCACTCTTGCTGCAAGCACTTGTGCCCTGTGTTTGCAAAGTGCAAAGGAGAGGTGGCCGGGGTGTCCTCCTCGAGCATACTGTTTGCCTAATGATGTCAGTGGAGCTTTTTGGGTAGTGGCCCTCAAGCTCATCTAAATTCCTGCTGCATTTTCACTTTCAGCTGACTCCAGTGTATCACTGCGACCCAGTAAAGGCAGAACACAGAGGTATGCTCCACCAGGCTATTTTATTTACATATTTTGAGGGCAGAGGGATCTGTCTGTAGTCCTCTAGTCCGGGTTCATGCTTCATCTAGACCACAGAATGTCACCTAAATCAGAGACCATAACCTTAGCCTGAACCAGACCATATCTAACGTGAATGTATAAAATTTTGATTTAGAGACACTGGGAGAAAGGAAAAAACATTGAATCCCTGGGGAAGCAGTTAAAGAGTAAGAAATTACCGATACTGTGAAATATACGCCTTATTTCTACTATGCCTACCTTCTGTTTCTAGTCTTTACAAAATGAAAACAAAGAATACAGTTTTTTAAACATTGAAACATGTACGTCAGAGATAGGAAAGGGCTGTTCAGGCTATTTAAGTCCTTTCCAGTGAAGTCCCACTTGTGGATTAGGCACAGGAAGAGCACAGTCACCCCTCCCGCCTGCCCGCATAGAGCTCAAATTCACCCCTTCTTTGCTGTCTCCTCTCTCCTAGGGCTGACTCAGGGTCGTGCATGAAGGATCCTGTTGTCTGCAGGACCTCTGCTTCATCGGTTGTAAAGGTTGGGAGGTGTCGAATGAATGAGGAGAGAGGAACATCTTACTGCTCACGCCCTGGACCGGCAGGCTGCGAAGTTGGATGCTGCTCCCACCTCTGTCGCAGAGCGCTCCTGCAGTCACAAACAAGTCCTCTCACCAGGCTCTCCACAAGCTGTTCCTGTGTTTTCCTCATTTTCCAGTTGCCCCACAGAGGCCCTAGAGACTAATTTGCAGAAGTGTTGGGCGCACGCAACCATGAGTGAAGTCAGAAAGGTGCTGATTTAACAAAAATTCTTCTGTATTCTCACAAAAATGAAACACAAGTTTGTAGAACTGAGAGCTCAGAATAATGCATTATGAGCATATTCCAGTTAAGTGCCTGAATTCCTTGTCTGTATCCTGAGAATTATGATAGGAAACAAATGAGCGATTGTTTGCACAGCACTTGGACACTAGAGTGTTACTTAGAAAAAACGGTGACAACGTTAGTATTTCCATCTTTAGAGCAGTTTGAATAGCAGACAGGAAATTAGGCATGAAACTGCCAAATGAACAGTGGAAAATTATACACTCACTGAGCACCATCCACCCTGTGGGCTGAGGAGGGGACAATGAAAGCAATACATTATATTGCCCTTAAAAGATGGGATCAAACATGTATGAACAGGGAGTCAGAAGCAAAGTGACCCAGGCAATTTTAATTCCAGCAGTTTCTAATGTTAAGTACCTTACTGGAGCGAAGCTCCTGTAATGTAATTTCTTCTGTATAACAGGGTTTTACGCTGAAGTTCTTATTTCTATATGCAAACTACAAAAATTCTTGTTTACAAAGTCTAGAGGTGCTCAGTGCAATGCAGCACAGTTACTTATGCTGGTTTGGGGCGGGTTTGTTCTAGAAATACAAACAATACGTCAGGATAGTCCTTGCACCTGGCTTAGAGCAGGACCCATTAACTCCCTCATCGCTACCCCAGGCACAGAACTGCTTTAATACAACTATTCTACTTCCAGTACTGACAGGGTGCTGCCTTGCACAGTTTGTACATGTTTTGAGTGACCACTAATAATGTCTCATTGCTGAATGGGTGGAGAGTTTCCTAACGAACAAACCCACAATTTGTTTCCAGCTTCAAAGGAGATGTGAATTTTTTGGGTAACGACCGTGTATTATTTTATTAAGATTTTTGCAACTGCTGAGACTGATACCAATCAGTAGGTGGTTTCTATTATTCTTTGAAAGTTGGCACAAGACTAGTAAAAAACCCAAAAATAGTATATTGACAATGGAAAATTGCCATGGGTGTTCTAATTTAAACAAGCAAAATCTGATAACTTGGCCATTTGTTCCACCTCTCTCAAACAATAGATAATCTTTTTGCAAATACCTCGGGAACTAATCAAGAGCCATTTGTTTGGGTGATTGACCTCCAGCTCCTTAGAGCTCCCCAATCTCAGTGAAGTTCTTAGTAAGGTACAGCTGGGCCCTTGTGCTGCCCGCCCCCGAACTCAGGGGCACAGCATTATCTCCCCTGTCCCAGGTCCTCAGTTCATGTCACAGAGACACTGAGGTGTGTGCCATCCCCTTCCAAGCTTTGGTTTCCCCGGGAAGGAAATTCAGACATGTGGGTTAGACTAGAAGAGTAGCTGGAATTGCCTTTGGTCTGTGTGTTTGAAGGAGGAGGGCCCTGAGACATGACAAACTGCACTGGTTGCACAGATTAGACATAGCCATTTTCTAGCAATTATCTTTCTGGTTTACTATGTTTTGTTCCTACATTTAAATGAACAGTAACTTTGAGAAAGCTTTTCAGTACAACAAGGTTAATTTTCTCTGTCCAAAAGCTGGTTTTAGCAAGGATGCATCCTCATATTGTTCTTCAAAATCTTTATTGAAATTGTGTTTCATGATACGTTTGGAGACGAAGATGATGGGACTCACTTTTGTTACCGAGGTGGATGTCCCCCAGGTGGACATGGTGCCAGAGCTACTGTAACCTGGCCTTTGCTTGTTCTTAGATACGTATTGTTAATAGTGCACACAGAGCATGCCCAGCAAGTAACAGACTATATGAAGCCACTTTCTTTATGATGATGTCCTAGCAAAAATGAATGTGCATTACACTCTCATGGGTAAAATCAGGAAGTGTGCATTGACAGTGCAGGTCTGACATCCACCGACAAACGCTGCTACCTCGACAGAAGGCAGTCTCGAAAGACTATGACAAGAGATAAAGTAAAGCAGAAATAGTAAATAACAACCTAGCTTTCTGGAGAAAGGAGCAGTGTCTTTGCAATGAGAGGGACATTCAATGTCAAACCAAAAGAAAACATTCCCCTTCAGCTGTCAGCACCAGCGTCCAGCAGAATCGCACCACCTGGACAACAGTCCGTTGCACACTTACAATTTCCGTGCTATATGGACACTACAGTGGTCTTGATTCTCCAGGGTGGATATAGGGCTTCACCACACTGAGCTCGTTGCAGGATGAAGAGTTACACCCTTGTTCTGAGCATGCAAAGTTTTAAACCTTTCGTTGCACTTATGTTAAAAATCACTTCTGGCTACCAAGAAAATTTAACACTACAAAAGCAGTAAACATCTGCTGTTAATAAACCAGAGCTAGATGCCCTGCCTCCCTCCTGGCCCAGAAGGCACCTAACACAAGGTGTTTGTGAACTCATACCCTAAGCCCAAAATTGCACTTCATATATATTTAATGATCTGTTGCATGACTCAGTGGCCAACAGTTCAGAAGCTCATGCAGGAAGGTGTCAGGCCCGGCTGATCGTTGGATATAGAAAGAGAAGCCTTCTGAGCAGCCGGAGAGAGGCTGTACCTCTGTATTCAGCACTGCTGCGGCTGCTGCCCCCATTCTACGCACCCCTGTGGTGCTCTCCAAAGATGCCGGCAACTGGAGAGGATCAAGAAGCTTATGAGGATTGGAAAATGTACATTGCAACAGAATCTCTAGCTTAACTAAGGTTATCATTGCACAGGCAGCTCAAATGAGGATACAGCCTGTTAGTGCCAGAAGGAAGGGAATCACCCTTCCCTCTCATTCCCATTTCTCCTTCCTCCTCCTCCTTTCTCCTGTTTCCAGCCACACCCTCCCTTCCCTTGCTCTGGCTGGCACTGGTGCTTGTGAGATCCTTTCGTTGCTGGTTTGGCTCACTAACCCAACAGAAAGACATTCATCTTTTTTGGTGGATTTGATTTCTGCTGGACCAGTGAGCTAAGCTGTCCCATGGAAGAGCCTGACAACTGCTAGGAGTGGCTGAGGACAGGAGAAAGAGACCAGAGGCAGGAGCAGACCTCCTTCCTCAGTGCCGGCGAACTTCTTTCCGTGAACGCTCTGGTTTCTTAACTGAAGAGACGCTTTAGGGCGCTCAGCACATTTAACTATCTATATGATGAACAAGATTTGACAACAGGCAGTCTAGCGCAGAAGGATTTTAAAGACTGAAAATTGGTGCTAGAGAAGTTCATGCTATAAATAAGGCAAATGTGGAATAATCGTGGTAGTTGAGTATGAAAGCCTCTTTCCGAGCTTGTTACGGGACTTCCCTGTCACTGTATACTTTACATCATGGTTTCTCCAAGGGAGCTTCTCCAGGGGATGTGCTCTGCTTCAGGTGGTGACGTGGTCACCCCGGCTCTGGCGTGTCGCAACTCACCAACACCTGGCCGGGAAACACGCAAAACAAAGCTGACGCAAAACAGTTAGCACAGCATGCTCTATTACAGGGGGGAAAAAAAGAACAGTTGGAAAATGAACAGAAAAGGATCCATTTTCCTTCATGAAGATGGCAGTTGTGAACCAATAAAGGCAAACGATTGAGGAAAAGGCAGTGCAAAAATGAAGAACGCCAGCGGCGAGTCACCGCATGAGTAACGCAAGCGACCCGAGTGGAGCGTTGCCGGCCGCGACGGGGAGCGGGGGCCGTTTCGAACCGAGCTCGCCCACCGCCGCCCGGCTTCCCGCCCCTCGGCCCCACAGCC
>WAAD01003958.1:6362-33428 GCA_013389945.1 Fregata magnificens | reverse complement strand
CCGCTGCCGGGCGAGAGGCGCTGCCTCCCCGCGGGGTCCCTCCGGCCGCGGCCAGGGAAGACAGCGAGTAAATGAACGCCTGTGTGCCTCTCTGCGTCCACATCCTCCCGCGGTTTTGGGGCTGGGGGTGTCTTCTGACCTCTCGTTCAGGCTCCGGGGTCATTGCGTAAGGACCGTACTTCTCGGCCAGTTCCTGTAAGGAGACTCGGGTATTTGTAATACCTTCTTTTTAGACTGGCTAAATATTGCTGCAGGGGTGGAATGGATGTGACGCGCCTTTTGGGGCAAGCGAGCCCTGCTTCAGGTCTGAAATGGAGGCAGCAGATTTCAGAGCTAAACGCATAATGAGAGCAAGAGCTCAGAGGCTAATTAGATACGTATCAGAAGGGAAACACTGAGTTATTAGTGGAGAATGCGACTTGCAAAACAGTTGCTCAGTTCCTGATGTCTCAGCCTGACCTCCGCGAAGTTTTGTCCTGGATCTGCTTTAAAGATGAATTTTTGGGTTGATAGGTTTCTAACTCTTTGGGAAGCGGAAACCACTGTTTCAGTATAGGTGCTGGCTTTGTGGCCTGCTGTAATCTCTCCATGGGCCACAGGCAGAAAACACTTGCAGGTTGCTGTTTTGGTTGGTGTTTTGTTTTTCCCCTCTCCCCCACTGTTGGCTGGCTGGGCTTGGGGTTGAGCTGGATCCCACACTGCCTTCAGCTCTGTGGTTTCTGACCTGGAGGGTGTATCAGGAAGCCCATCTCCTCCCAGCCGTGCCACTGAGGGCAGTTTGGGATCGCTCCCACCCGCAAGACTTCCTGCTGGCAGCCCCAGGGTGTCACGAGTGCTGCTTTTCCACGGGTCTCTGGCCAGTGGCCTGGCACTTCCCTTTGGCAAACAGGATCTGCTTAGTGGGATGTGCTGACAGGTGCCGGTGGCTGGACTTCCCAGCCAAGGGTACTGAGAAACAGGGAGAGGTCTTCACTGCCAGGTTTTGCGGGTCGCTAGCTGAGTTACGGCTGTCCCTCCTGCCTCACACTCTTCCTTTGGTTTTCACTTTTGCTTTCCTAAACACTTGTGTTCCTCACAAGACGTAGGAATATGGAAGTGATCAAGGAAAATTATTCTGGTGTAGATTTTTAAGAGAAGAAAAGGAGGTTATAGTGACTCACACTTTTTTGTAGTAGCTACTCCCCAGTGCCTAAAGCCGTTACAGTGCCTGCTGAAAGTCTTGTTTATACTGCGAATAATATTGCACAGAAGTCGTGAACAAGTTCTTCCTGCGATTACTGGTGGTCCCTGACAGTGGCAATTGTTATTAAAAGGTCATATTTAAACTAAACACAGTATTTTTGTGGATCTTGCTTTACCTAATGAGGATTACTTGCTACAACTGCCTGTGGAGAAATTGAAAATGTCGTGTGCAAAGTTAGGAGCTCACTGAATGCAATTACAGTGGTCACAGTTATTCTGGCTATTTAGTTGGAAAACCAAAAATAGTAACTGGTGAGATTACAACGAGGGAGCTAGCCCGGCAGCTCCTTGGTAGTGGTGGCAAACGCTTGGGTTTGTGAGCCCTCAGATGGGGAGGGGAGGTAGCCAGAGGTTTGTGAAGTGGCGGGATAAGCTGCTGGAGTGTCATCTTATGTGATCCAAGAACTAATATATGTTTAGCTTTGCTAATACTTTTCTACAGAAAGCACTATGCTCCTCTTTGTAAACTAGAGGATGGTTGAGGTTGCCTGTCTGACAAATGTCACCAGTAATCATGTGCAGAGTAAGACTGGTCGGTGGAGGGGAACTAAAGCTGGCCGAGGTGTGAACATGCTGGGGTTTGCAGCATAGAAGTTGGTCAGTGGGACCAGGGATGCAGCAGACCCTGTGCCGTGCTCCGCTGCTGTGTGGATGTCAGAGCTCACCATCAGCAAAATGCTGCTCCTGTGCCCCTCATCGCCCTGAAACTGGGTGACCCCTTTGGGAATGCACCGTCCTTGGCCTGCCCTCTCTTCCTGCCTGTGCACTGCTGGGGGTGTGCTGACTTTGAACGTGTGCCAGTGCTTGAACCGGCACCTGAATGTACTAGGGCAGCTGTAGCATAGAAGTAGATGGCAAGTCTGACACTGCGTGTGACTTGGCTGGTGTCAGCAGCAGAATGCAGCGTCCGGGTACCGCTTACCTGAGAGAGGGGTTTGCTGAGCTTGGGCTTGCATTTGCTAGTACTCATTTTGGATGAGCAAAAATCGCTTGATTGTTTCACGTCAATGCTGGATTGAAACAGAACTTTAAACTGGTTTTAAATGTGTATATTTAACTTACAAAGCTTCCAGGCTTCAACTATGTTTGGTTTAGTTGCAACAATTAGTTAAAAACGTCAGTGGCAATTAATTATTACAATATAACTGGCCACACGTTCGCAGTTTAGATCTCTGTCACATTTAGGGCACACTTTTTTGAAGTTTTAATTGTAGTCTGACTTGATACTGGTGCTGTCAGGCGCTCTGCTGAACAAGTAGAAAAGCTGTTGATGACCTTAGTGTAATATGAAGAGACGTCTATTGTGTTACTGCAATATCACATTAGGTGTCAGTGTGTGTGTGTGGTTTTTTTTTCCTTTTTTTAAAAAGCCAAGTTAATATCTGTATGTAGAGAAGGAGCAGCTCAAGGATTTGTGTAGTGTCGCTTTTAGTCTGGAATTATTACTAAGTTGCTACACTAATAAGGACCTCTAAACTACTCTTTGAATGAGAAAATGAATCCCCAAGCTGAAAGCTTTTAGTAGGGCTGCCTCATTAACTGTGTTCTCAGTGCCCTGTATAACTTCCAAAACTGTATCACATGTTGTTGTCTTCTGTTTCTCCCTCTTCCCTACCCCCCCCCCCCCTTAAAATGTTCCCATATGTTGATGTGAAATGTTTTATTATGGTTTTGAAAAGTTCAGCTGACCTCAGTGAGAATGTGAGTGAAGGAGCTCTGGAAAATGAGATTTCCCAAAGCCTCAGGTGCCCGGCTCTAGCAGAGTTGGGTGTCAGCGTGGTGCCTTAGAGGATCATGTGAAGTGGGTTTTTTGTTTTTGCTTGTTTTCTTTTCTTTGGCTTTTTTTGTCTTATTACTTCCTGATAAGTTGTCACAGGGCTCTCCCAACATCACGAGAGCCAGCCTGAAGCCTCTGTGTGTTTTGAAACTCACCACTGACTGCATCTGGCTGCTTTTTGGTCTCTTGCTGCAATTAATGTGTTGCAAATGGACACAGGAAGCCAGTTCTCTTTAGTGGCTTCTTACTGGAACATCAGAACAGATGAAAGTCTTTAGATGCTTTGGATAACAGAGTGAAAGCTTCTGGAGTTGTGTATAAAATACTGTCCCAGTTGGGAGGAGGAGCAGGAGGAGGGTGGTGAGATTTTTCCTCTTAACCCTTATCATCATTGCATCCTGGCCTCCTAGTCTGTCTTTACAATACTTCTTGAGAAAGCCTATACAGGGAAAACCATTTCACATCATTCAGACCTAAACTTTGACAAAACTAAGTACATTAAATAAAGCCTATTACACAAAGGCTATTATTGATAATAGATTAAATGGGTAGTCTTAATGGAATTTATCTGCAGTGCCAGGTATCTGTAGTGCTAAGACTTGCAGGTCACAGATCAGCTGGCTTGCAGGTCACAGATCACTTATTTAATGCTTTGTCTGTTTTCTTTCTCTCTTCTTCTTTTTTTTTTTTCCTTTCAGTTGTAGTCCTAAGTAAATATTTCTGATGGCTAACCCTGTTGCTTGTTTGCTTTCCCCTTTTTTTTGTCTTCCCTCTACCCAGTGAGACTGCATCAAAATGTCTCTCTATCCTTCCTTGGAAGATCTGAAGGTGGACAAAGTTATTCAGGTATAGTGGGCTTTAATAAGATGAGTTTTGATAATAATAATATATCTGATGATATTTAACCAGGGAAGGGGAGACTTTTATTGTAGGTGAGAGTTTGTTTTACCATCACACTCTAAAAGGGGAAAGACAAACTGTTTACTTTGTAGCTTAATATAATATGATTAATGCTTATTTTATTTACTTTGTTTTATATAGTAATTTATAGTTATTGCTCTTTAATGTGTTTATATGTTTGGGTTTTTTCGAAGTATAGATACTTGGTCTTAAGTAGACAAACATAGTCAGTCTCTTCTCATACTTCAGCTCTAATGTGATGAATAGGTATTGACTGAACTAATAAACCTGCTGTGTCTCATTCCTGGTGTCCAAACCTGTGGCAGAAAGCTTTCATGGTCAGTTGGGCACAAAAAAAGAGCACTGGCTCTTGTAACCTCATCTGGAATTACAGACTCGTCCTCTAGCTATTTCATGGTAGTGACCAGTTCTTTCAATACTTCCAAGATTATCACACTTGTGTAAAACCTTTTATGTGTAAGAATACTGGTAGCTTTATTATTAGACAGGCAGGATGAGAATGAAAAAATATCTGTGAAACCAAATAATGAAAAATATTTTAATGGATAAAAACTCCATGAGAAATTTGACATGAATGTATTTTACAAGGAGTTTCCTTGCTTTCTTCAGCATTTTACCTGGCTTCCATTTTTCCTTCCTAAACTTAAACTGGATTCCCTCCCAGTTTAAACAACAGCAGTTGAGTTATACTGCATTTTAAGGTGGCTGCTGCTCCTGT
Organism: Fregata magnificens; assembly: GCA_013389945.1. Lineage (NCBI taxonomy): Eukaryota > Metazoa > Chordata > Aves > Suliformes > Fregatidae > Fregata > Fregata magnificens. The sequence goes on along the minus strand of WAAD01003958.1, from coordinate 28,770 downwards.
CCTTGTCCTTCTCATTGGGAAACAATCAAGCAGACTGCATAGAACAGCTTATTAACTCTACTGTGCTGTCCCAAAGCGGAGTGCCTCAGTCTCACCTGTGTTTGTATGTGTGGGGTGGGGCTCTTGAAGTTGTGGGCACTACGTTGCGATTTCTCCTTGTTGTGTCCACCCACCCCGTCCTTTTTATCTTACCAAAGTCCTTTATCTACAGTCAGGTAATGCTCAACTGGAGGAAAAAAAAAAAATAGCCTGGAGCCAAGAATGTGCTCCTCTGGCCTTTTAAACACCAACTGCTAGAGTTTATATATTACAATTAAAAAATATTAAATGTGGTCTTTCTACTGCTTAATTTTTGTGACCACTGAATGAAGCAGTGAGGAAATGGAAGTAGGGTATCTCTATGCTGAGTCCTGTAAACCTTGAACCATAGATACATGTTCTGTCACTTTATAGAGCCGGGACTCTTCTTGTATGTTGTCTTGCCCATACACTCAGCAGGGTTTATGAACTTGGGCAGAGGGCCTTGTTTGTGTGATTACACCTGTAGTCTATTGTGGTGTTTCACAGACAAGTAAGAGTAAACCCCATAGAGGTTTCTATAGGGAGCATTAGAAATTGTTCTGTTAACCTAGTTTAATCATTAGTGACACTGTAATCTCAAAGGTCAGTTTTCTAGAAATCAGTTCATGCGGGACAGGTGCTTGCTGTCATACTTAAAGATGCCTATCCACTCAAAGTTTAAATTAGGATTTCATAAAGTTCTACCACTTATTGAGTGGGATGTCACAGGCAAGACGGCCTATGAGAAAATTCATGTCGGGGTGGGAGAGAAGGGAGGTAGAGCCAAGAGCATTCGGTTACAGATCCCCAGTGTGGAGGCTTGGGTGTTCTTATTGCCACCATCAATAGGGAAGATTGCCTTTCAGCAGTTACGTGACAGCACCTCACTCCTACCGACCGTAGTAGGAACTAGGAGGGTAATGGGCCGTCTACTGAGTATAGCTGAGAGAGGGGAAGTACATACTGTCGTTGCTAAATACCATTATTTCAAGAGTAAGCCATTCTATTTTTCACTGATATTTTTGGTAGCAAAGGCTAAATTATTTGCCTCTCCCAAAAAGTGCATTATAAAAATACTAGCTTTTTAAATATGTCTGAGAGCACCCTTTGGAGAAAGGGGACAGAGTGCTGAAAGACAAAGTCTGTATCCAGAACAGGTGAGTGAGATTAAAATGACTGCTGGTTAAAACAAATGGACTTGTTTCATTAAATATTCTAACCTGTTCTTTTTGTCCAGCACTTGAGTTGGAGGCTATTCTTCTAAATACATCTGACATTGATAAATAATGAGTCATTCTTGCTCTGAAACTTTTTTCTAAAAACAACTTCCTGGAGAGTACAGGACTACGAAGTCTTCTATTTTTAAGCACAATTTCCTTAAAAACATTAAGTAATTTGACAGTCATGTTGTGTTAGATGATTTATGTGTCCTGTTCAGCATAGTGTTTCACTATGCATTTAGTAATTTCTCCCCCACTTTTGACGTTCAACCTCAGGAAAGCTATTGGGATAGCTATTTCCATCACACTTAATAGGCCTCTGTAAGGCAGTGTTTTTCACTGGTCATGATTACACAAGGCCAAAAAAGTAGTAGCTGAGGTATTGAGAAGGAAGGAAACGGGCTTACTTTAATACAGTCTAATATATTTGTGAGTCACTAAGCAATATAGAAACTAAGCTTAGTGTGTTCACTGTAGTGGCAACTTCTGTAGAAAAATCATCTTAGAAGGTCCATTTCTTTCAGAAGGCATTAAACTAGTAGCATTTGACTGTGTGGAACTTAACTTGCAACCCATAAGGGACTGTGGCGGAACTCATGAATAACGTCTGTAAATGGTGAAGAGATAAAAATGGCTGCTATACAGCTGAAAAAAATAATCACAAAACACTCTGCCAAAGGTCATACCTTAAAACTTAAAAGTTTTATAAAGCTTTGTCAGCCAAGTTTAATATGTCTTTTAAGGAGATCTTATGCTCTTTAACCTGCTTAATGACAAAACCAGAACAGATTGACAGTAAATACAGCATTATTACTGTAGCCTCATCTCTGAGGAAGGTACAAGTTGATCTACCGAAGTAGTTTGATGCTACCACAGCATATTGTATTGAAGAAAAAGATTGACTTCAGAGCTTCAAGATGAATAGTAACTAGCATGTACAAGAAAAACCAAAATACTTAGTCTTCTGGCTGCATAATAAAGGTTCCATAGATTTTTCTTGTACAAGATAACGTATGTGACCTTCTTTGCTTTTAGGCTCAGACTGCCTTTTCTTCAAATCCAGCTAATCCAGCAATCTTGTCTGAAGCTTCTGCTCCTATTCCTCATGATGGAGGTAAGCTCATGTACTGTATAGTATCCTAACGTTGTGAAAAGCAGTTATGAAAGCCTAAAGTTACAGTACAGTCAAAAATACCTATAAATATGTAATCCTGTTTACTAAGGGTGAGACCATACCTTTTTGGAAAGGCCAACCCCACCCCCCCCCCAACTTGCCCCAAGCCACCTTGGTAGAGGTGCTATAGGAGTCAAAAAACAGTGTTTGCTTATAAAAGGAAGTTGTGGCAAACACTAACCCTTCTCCCAACTTTTCAAAACCTTCTCCAAGTGAGCCTAACATAACAAGATCCGCTGTTGGTACCATATGAGCTCTTTTTAACTCTTACCTCAAACTTAGTTGTCCTTATTAAGTGTATTTTTTCTAAGCTTCAGAGAGCAGCATGAGTCTGAGTGCCTTTGCTTTCCCTATGAGCTTGCTTGGGAACAAATGAACGTGAATCTCTGTCAATAGAGAAGCATCCAGGAAGGTAGAACTTAATCTTGTCAGGCTATCAACAGAAAGCTTCCAGCAGACTTTTGGGATCAAGTGTCTGGTGGGAAATCCATCAGACCTAAAGCTGAATGACTTGTACCCATTTCTTCTCCTTTTCTCCCATGCACATGTACATCCACGAAGGTGCATAGGTATTGTCTGAGCTCAGAGCTCTGGGCTAGTTAGTTACGCTTGGTCTAAGGCCTAAAACCTCTAACCAGCATGACCAGCAGCAGTGCTGGAACAGCTGTCAACAATGCTGGTGGATCAGATATTAAAGCTTGGTGGATGTAACTTTGTCTCCAGTTCTCCCCTTGGCATTGGTGTGTCTCAGATGACTTTAAGGCAGGAGTTTGTGTAGCTCACCAGAGAGCCACCTCTCATAGATCCTTTCTGGAATAGATACTTACCTGGCCTAACCTCACAGACCAGATTTGAGTTTGCTTCAGCAGTCTCTTCTTGGCAGCATTCTTTCTGCTGTCCAGAGTTTGAATTCTCCTGCAATTTTTATGTGTGCTGGCCAAATGACATAATTTTCACATCACCTTGTGTGTGAATTGCTCAGGAGCTGTGTGTGGCTGAAGAGTGATTAATCGCTCAATATATCCCAAAGGAAGGGAGGCCTTCACCATCTCTAGGATGTGCCAAACCTGCTGGGAATACCTCTGTCCTGGCAGAGGCAGGAGATTATACAACATCAAGAGCTTTTGGATATTTTCTGCTATTTGGAGGTGTCTCTGTTTTGACTGAGAATGTAATACGGCCAGCAAAGATGCATCCTGTGTTGTGGTCTTCGACAAAGAATAAAAGAGAAAAATTGAGTAGCAGCAGAAGTCTTGTGCAGTGTTAATTGTGTATAATCTTAGGGGCTTGAAAACGCAAGCAAGAATAGAAGAAATATTCATTAAAAGCTTATTAATCAATATTGGTGAAACTACAAGCTGGTAGATCAATCCGGAGAGGAGATCAGACAGCTCTCTTGTGAAGCAGCATGCAAACGTGACCACTGAAAGTATTAAGAAGCAAAAAAAGTCTCTTGTTAATGCTGGAATTCACCTTGCAATGACCTTTTTTCCTTCCCAGAAAATTTACTTTCTGTTTCTGGTCAAACGTGGATTCTTACAACAGCTGGTTTTATACATGTACCCATAAACGAACACAAGAAACCTGAGCTTTGTGAATTGGGGAGCCTGCTTCCTTCCAAGGCCGTCCCTTGCACCGCCTTGCTCTCTGGGCAGCCTTTTTTGTCCTCACTGATTCGGTGAGAATGGCAGGTGGACTCTTAAGAGTCCTCATAACTGCTGCTTGTTAAATGGCACCAGTTAATTATCTGTGGAATGTCAAGAGCAATATCAAGCTTATTTCCAGAGTGGTTTGACTCAAGGTCTGACAAGTCTGTCAGTTTAACTTCCTTTCCTCCCATACCCTGCACCCCACTCCTCTCAGAGGAACCTCCTGCTGGGTATTTTAAGGGCCACGTTTGTTTTGTCTTGTTGTGAGAAGCATGTCTAAGACAGCTTCATTTTAAAGCTATGAGAAAATGACAGCTACTTTCTTATGAAGACTATTAAAGCAGACTGCACTGTGGACCTTACAGCCAGGAGGCTGTCTTCTGCAGAAACTTTACTATGCCTGGGATCTGGAATGTCATATGAAAGCATTAACTGCTTGTTCTGTTAAACCAACAATTGTATTGACAGGGTTTTTTTGTTTTGTTTTTTCTCCTATAGGTTTATACCCCAGACTGTATCCAGAACTTTCTCAGTATATGGGCCTGAGCCTCAGTGAGGAAGAGGTGCAGAGAAACTTACCAGTGGCAGCAGCTGCTCAGCCACAGGGTGTAGGTACCAGTCAAGCATGTTTTAGAAAGCAAAAGTATAAAGACTAAATGTATATCTAGCATTCTAGAGAGTAGACTGCTATTTGTCTTAAGTACCATACTTGACTGATAAATGAACTGCTTTAAGTAACACTGCCTATTTTAATCTGGTCTCAAACTAAGCAGTGTATTTCCAGTGTTGGGGGTGGAAGAGCTGGTGTTGTGACTTAATTTGTGTTGTTTTTTTTAAAATACTACTTCATATAAACTGATGTGTAGCTATTTAAAAAAGTTGAAACTAAGTTGTCTGGCTATTTTGTTTTAATCAGCAACTGGTAACACGACCTTCTACTAATTACATGGTAGCTCCAGTGACTGGAAATGATATTGGAATTCGCAGAGCAGAAATTAAGCAAGGCATCCGTGAAGCCATTTTGTGTAAAGATCAAGATGGCAAAATTGGACTTCGCCTTAAGTCTGTTGACAATGTAAGTATAAAAGCTTGCTTTTGCCTATAGAGATCTTACTGCTGGATTAAATTAGTAGTGAAGTTAGTGTATGGTCACGAAATTGTCTTCTGTATAATGCTTGCTTATTGATTATCAGAATTTTAAAATCCTTCATTAGATCAGTAACTAGATTTCCAGCTGCATGGACTAGGATCTAAATTTACAGCAGCAATTTACTTCAGTGTGTTTTATAACACCTGAAAATACTTGTAATTTTTTTCACTTTAGAGCACAAAATTGTCCTTGCAGAGCTGCTTTGGTACTTGTTAGCAGTTCAAGACTTCTTGTGTCTATCTTTGTGGAAACACTGGACAGTACTTAAAGCTCAGCAGTATGCAGAGAACTATGGCTTAGAAGTAGCTCCTCTTTTATAGATTCTTGCAGTGTGTTGCTGGTGAGAAAAGTAAGGATAGTGAGGGTGTCATCTTACCTATATGTAAAGAGTAATTTCAGAGTAGGCTTTTTTGTTTCCCTTAACATGAACATAGCTGCAAGAAGATCCTTAAACCTGGCCTGGAGCTACTCTCTTTCAGTACCTTTTGATTCTCAACATGAAAAATGCTACTCTGGTTGCTCTCCCCTGCTCTCCCCCGCTCGGGGGGGGGGCGGGGGGGCAAGGCCACTTAATCGGAATGTTTAAAAAAAAAATAAAAAATTGTACTCAAGGTTTCATAGAGGGTTAAAGTGCTTTTTGTAGTTCTCCTAACCCAGGAAATGCTGGGGTTCTCTTAGAGTAGCATGAGGTTTTTTTGGTGTGGTGGGGGTTTTTTTTGTTTGTTTTGTTTGCCTTGATATGCTTTACTTGGTCTTTAGGGGTACTTCAACACCTTGGGTTTTTTACCTGAGGTGCTAGCAAGTCATAATCGATAAAAAGTTGAAAACTAACGGGGTTGTGAAAGAAGGAAAAATCTGCCATAGTTCCTAGCATTCCTGATCTATTTCTCTAGCTATATATAGACTCTGGCAAAGGAATTATTAGTTAAATGCATAAGGAGGTATGCAAATTTACCACTAGTCTGTCTTGATCAGTTGTTCAGATTTCGTTAAAACAGAATAGTATCTACCCCTTTGAGTAAGGCTTTAATGTTATGCTTGTGTCTTTTAATGTCTAGAGATCTAGACAGAACAGATTTGCCCATTTCTGAACTTTATTCTAGCATTAATTATCTGTCAGTCTCTTAAAGACATCTAGAAACAGACTGAAATTTCAAAAATGCCTCTTAAGGAGAGATAATTAGCAAGTCCTTCTGTCCATTTGGTTGGTATTACATAGAGAATGGGAAACTTTAAAAGGCTGTGTGGTCTGTCACTGTTCTTCATCTTTAAGAACAACTTTTTTCTTTTTTTTTTTCCCTTTTGTAGGGTATATTTGTCCAGTTAGTTCAGGCAAACTCTCCAGCATCCCTTGCTGGTCTGCGCTTTGGGGACCAAGTTCTGCAGATCAATGGTGAAAACTGTGCAGGATGGAGTTCTGATAAAGCACATAAAGTTCTGAAACAGGCTTCTGGAGAAAGGATTTCAATGATCATTCGGGACAGGTAAAGCCAACTGCAGATACAGATTGTCATTATCCATCTTGGAGTAATTCTGTGGGGTTTGGGTCTCCCCTTGCTTGAGCAGGACTGCAGGCATAACAAAATCTGTTTGTCCATGTACTTCAATAGTAATGATCCTCAGACATGTTCCCTTTTGTGGGGAACAGTCAAAATAGTTGTTAACCTGTACACTTCCAGTGCACGCTTGCTCGGGCAGGATGAGGCATAACATTTTTCAAGGTAAACTAATGAGTGATAGCACAAGTCAAATTTAAACTNTTTTTGGACACAACTTGACTTTTGATTATACTAATTGAAAAAGCAATAAAAGATGGTACCAAAATATTTGGTCTATTAATGAATACACTTGCATCTTTATTTTAGCATGATCGTTTTCTTGTGAACTCTCTTGCTTACATATGAATTAATGCCAGTTTTGCTAAAAGTTTGCCTGATGAACCAATACAGATTTTTAATTGTATCAAATAATGAGCTTGTAGCTAGTTGTATGTAGTAATAATACGTCAGATTTCAACGTAAGGTCTATGAGAAGACAGATGATATGACTAGGTATACATATCAAAGTTTTTTTCAAAGTTTATTCTTAAGAACCAAGTTTGACTCAGTGGATGGCATGCTGCTACTATCAGGGCAGCTATTTTTATCATGTATTGAATCAAAATACTGTGGTAGTAGAACCCCTGCTCTGTCTACCACTTCTGTGCCCAACTCCCCACCCCCTTCCTGGATTTACTAGCTTTTTAAGACACAATTTAAAGGTTTGTTGTCTGTAAAACAGTGGAAATGTTGGGGAAGACTTGTACTCCAGAATCCTGTGGTCCACCTACAGCTGTTAAAACTGCCTGCGCTACTTTTATCTGCCTTGTAATGTTTGTAGAGAAAACTTAATTTTTAATGGACATTTGTGTTTGGTTGTTGTGGTGGGTGGGTGGATGTTGCATGAGATTTTTGTATTATTAATCCGATGGTGAAAGGTCTGTAGAACAGGGAAAACATGTAAGGTTTATAAACAAGTATATATTAATATAACAATATTAACAAAATGAAGTTAAATCCAACTACTTTTCATTGTAGTTGATGTACAAATCTTTTAGAGTACAATTACTTTTTGTAAGTCAAAGATGCTGAAATAGTGTGTGGTTCTTTCTGTGGTTTAGTAGACTGAAAACATGGTTTCTGCATTTTAAATGTCTTATAGGCCTTTTGAACGGATTATTACTATGCATAAGGACAGCACAGGGCATGTTGGTTTCATATTCAAGAATGGAAGAATAACCTCAATAGTGAAGGACAGTTCTGCTGCGAGAAATGGACTTCTTACAGAGCACAACATCTGTGAAATTAATGGCCAGAATGTAATTGGATTGAAGGTAAAATAAGTTGTATGTGGTGGGTGTGGATAGCTGTGAGCTTTTTGTGTGTGTATAGTAACTGTGTTTTGGAGAGAGAAAAGGATTGTAATATACTGTTTAATGTTCATAAAAGAAGAAAGTAAATCCTGAGCGGTAACTTAACTTGATTGGAGAGACATGTATGTTTTGAGGCTTCTTTGCAGTTTTGTATCTGTAGGTAGGGCAACTCATTCTCTTCCTCTCTGCCTCTCTCTGGCTAGGGTGACCCTCAGTTTTTATCTTTAGTCTAACTTTGCTGGCAAAACAAAGAATAAGCTTCCTCCTGCCAGCCTGTGTCAAATTCTAGTAGGAATTCTGTGTGTAACATCTGTATCCCTTCTCTAGTCAGTTCGTGCAAGATACTGATAACCAAACATCTATGAAGTGGTATTGCAGGTTCAGTGACTTGCCCTGAAGGTTAAATACTCCAAGCAAGGAGTTGTGGGTCTCTTAAGCTGCATGCAGTGTGTCTAGAAACAGCTCTTGAACTGCTGCTTTATTAGTCAGCTTGAGTTATGTTGCTCATATGACTTCTTGTTTAATAACAGGACCCCCAGATTGCAGACATCTTGGCAACAGCTGGAAATGTAGTGACCATTACCATCATGCCTTCCAGTATTTATGAGTATATAATAAAGAGGTAGGTAATAAACAAAGCAGCCATGGTGGTAATTATAATCAAGTTGACAGTGACTATTTTTTTTGTAGGTTAAATAAAATGTACTAATGATAAGACCTAATTACAAACTTAACATTAGGGCTGGAGAGGTGGTGGTGGTAGTCTGAAAATTTGCTTAATCTGATGTTTTAGCCAAACCAGTGTGTTTTCGTTCTGTTTTTAAACTAATTGTATGTTAGTGATGCTCCTTTGCCTTTTCTTCTCTGGAAAAACCCTTTTCTAAATGTAATTTGACTAAACTTGAGTTTCCGAGATCTTTCAAGTACATGGATAACGCAAGTATTTGTTACCTTGTAACTAAAATGTTGTTTCTAGTGCCAGTAATTCTGGTGACGTAAACATGATTCTTGGCAGGATATAGTTGGTTTTTCCTAATCCTTTGGCAGCAGTGGCTTTCTACAGCTAAATCTCTCCTGCAAAAATATGTTTTTGAAGTTGCTAGAAATTAATAATGCTTCAGGTATAATTGAGTCTTCCCCCCCTGCTTGGTATTCTCTTTCTACAAACCAGTTTTCAGGCTAAGAGCCACCTTTCCCCTGCCCTCCTTCCCTTATACTTGTGATACTACTCCTCTTGCACATGTGCCCGCATCCTGAAAGATGTTGGTAACACAGCTCAGTTACTAATAAAAACATTGAGTATTGTGAGTTCTGTGTGTGCAGTTTGGTGCAGCTTTCTGTAGCAACATATTTGTTGTCAAAATTGTATCGGAAGGGCTAACAATAACAAACATAGAGTGATCAGAAGCTTTAGTGGTCTTCTACAGTCATCTTACAAAACTAAATGCCTTTTTCCTTTTCTTTAGGATGGCAACTAGCATTATGAAAAGTCTGATGGATCACTCTGTTCCTGAAGTCTAAACTTGCATCATGTATGTGTGTGTGTGTACATATATATAATGATGATTCCACTAAACTTGGGCTATTATACTCAGTGATTTCTTTCTTCTGCACATGAGCCTTTCTGGAGGCTAAGAGAAGATATGCTGCATCAAGCATTTGCATCTATAATGGCTGGGAATGTTACAGTTCAACATATCTTGTTTATTCACAAACTGTAAAACTTGTAGCCTTATATGCTTGACAAATGGGAAATTCCAGTTGTGTTATGACTTCTTTTCGTAGGTCTTTTATTTAGTTTACTACTACTATAAGCCATTGCAACTAAAGGAACCAGATATCACTTGCAAAGTTACGTGTTGTTACCTAGAACAATGCTGTGCTTTGTATGTTTAAGACAAATGAGTATTTTTACTGCTTTCTGTTTGCAAGAGTAGATTTGAAATAGCGTATTAGAAGGATAGCTAGTACTAGTTAACTTTTTGTTCTAGTAAATACTGTTTACACAAGAATGCCAGCTAAGCTGAATATAGCTAAAGGCATCATTCAGTAAGTAAGCGTATCAAAGTAGTGTACAGCTACTCAAATCTTTTTATTACTTGTTATACAAATTGTAACTAATATGCTTATCTCTCGCCTTAACCATGTTCTTAAGGATTCAGAAATAACCAAATAAATGACTGAAACTTCAGATACTCTGTGTGTGTGTGCATACTTCTTAAGATGAGCTAAGACAGGCTTGTTTAGTTGAGGTCAGTTTCAACCAACAACAAAGACAAGATAGGAAATACAGTTTAAAATAGCTTTCTGAATAAGCTCACTGTCTACAATGTTGAAATATTTTAAAAGGGTAGAGCTGGGATACCTTTAGACAAGATATGCTTAACTCTTTTCATGCCTTCAGCCTAATACGTGGGATAGCGGCCTAGCTGTCCTACAAGACATACTAGTTGTATAGTGGCAATTTAATTTTAAAACTGGTTGCAGCTTGCTGGGTGTACTGTGTCTGGTTGGGATGGAGTTAACTCTGTTCATGGCAGCTGGTATGGTGCTGTGTTTGAGACTGGTGACTAAAACAGCGTTGGTAACACACCAATGTTTTTGCTGTTGCTGAGCAGTGCTTGCACAGTGTCAAGGACTTTTCTGCTTCTCACTCTGTCCCCTGCCCCCAGTGAGTAGGCTGGGGGTGGCCAAGAGGCTGAGAGGGGACACAGCTGGGACTGCTGACCCAAACTGACCGAAGACAAATTCCACAACATTTGACATCATGCTCAGCAATGGGGGGGAGTCTTTCCAAAGTAACTGTTGCTTGGAGAGTGGCTGGGCATCAGTCTGCTGGTGGGAGGGGGTGAGTGATTGCCTTTGCATCACTTCCCCCCTCCCCCTTAGTAAACTGTCTTTTATCTCAATCCACAAATTTTTGTAGATTTTACCCTTCTGATTCTCTTACCCATCCTGCTGTGGGGCAGATGAGTGAGAAACTCACCGGGGGGCTCAGCTGCTGGCTGGGGTCAACCTGCCAGACTAGGTCATAGGCATGTTCAACTGAGACTTTAAGTTGTTAAGTGATCTGAAGTTAAATACTAGTCTTGGTCAGGGATTTCCTTTTTTTATGCTTTGTTTCAGGTTTCAGCTGTGCAATCTAGGATTACTGAACCTCAGAGTAGTGTTAAGTTTAGCAGTATAAGCTCAGCTGTGCCTGTCAAGAAGAGTCTGTCTCATAGCTTGTTTCTCAAATGAATCTCTCAGTTACGGTAACTGAGAGAAAACCATTACATTCCTTCAGGCTGTAGTGGTGATCAAATTCATCCTGGGAGCCATTTTAATTGGATTGTTTGGTTACTAAATGATAGGTCTCTGGAACCCCTGTGGCAAGCACTTACTGGCAGTAGTTGGTGACTTCATGTAGAATTGATATGATTCAGCCTTATTGGCATAGGACCTGTGGCCTGTAGCAGTCATCTCTAAGTTTCTTGGCAAGCTAGTTTGCTTAGCTATGAAATCCCTGGAGTCCAAACCATGTTATTGAAATGCTGATCTCTGCACCTAACCAGTTTTTACGTAGGAGCAGATGATTCAGCAGGGGCCAGTGGAGATCCATTGGAAATAACAGAAGGGTAGAACTTCAGTACAAGTAGTTAGTGTTCTCCTTCCAGCTGTAGCATGTAGCAACCAGAAGTGAAAGAATAATCAGAAAAGCTCCTGTTTTCATGCAGAAACTATCTTGCCTTGAAGAGTAAGTAAGCTACGGTTAAATGTATGTACACAGATATAAACTTTGAGTTAAGCTGCAAGAAAATATTGGTCTATATGTAATTCCTTGCATGCATCTGATTTGATTTTAAAATCAAAAAACCCCACCCTGACATACTGATGATACAACCTAGTAACAGAGTTAACTTGACTTCCGGGTAACAGCAGGCATGCATGATATGGCTTAATCTTTTGCCACATGCCTTCACCACACATGCTCATTGATAACATAAAAATTCCATGATTTGTTAAGCCAAGTGAGTAATGCAGCAGAAATACGAGTTTGCTTTAACATCATGCCGTTACCTTACTGAAAAATAAGTTCAAACTCCAGTGTAATAAAAAGGGGAATGAAAAAACCAGCCCCTACCCATAAAACAATTGTTTTACAATGCTAAAGAAACAGCTGTGCCCTGAAATAGGTGTTAGGTGTGACATCAGGCAGGATGTCTACACACAAAGGACTGACCGAACATAATTTAGAAGAAGAATGCTTGTCCTGGACACATTGACAGGGCATCTTAATAGCAGCAGCAGAGAATACCATCAGAGCAAAAAATACTGATCTTGGGTCACACTGGGGCAACATCACAACTGCAGTTGCTGAAATAAGCTGTTTAAAGACTATTTCAAGTCTTTAACTTCAGAACAGCTCCTTCCAGGAATCAAGTCCTACAGAGAAAGTTAGCCTAGTGCAACACTGCTTTGTCACTGGGTTAAGACAACAAGGGATTGGATAAACCTATGAGCTGCAGCTCTGTTTAAATGCTGTATTTAAATTCCATCTCAAAGATGATTTGAGTTGAAAGAGGTTGAGAACACCAAACAAAACATGAAGATGCTGAAGATTATTAAGAGAAGGATAGTAATAGAAGTGATGAAAGGCAGTAGTAACAGAGCATAAGACTAACTTCAGGCACATTATTAGGGGAAGATTTATATCAACACATTACATGTATGTGTAACTGTTCTCTGTTAGGGGATCAATTTCATGCTTGGCTTCCTTTCAGGCTAATAGAGTAGTGCTGTTTTTCAACAGGAAAAAGTAATATAGAATATGTTCTTATTCTTCTCTATGCCTTTGCAAATAGGCACATTTGGAGACTAGATAGTAGACTAGACTGACCACTGCTCAGAACAACAGCTGCTGCCTTAGTGTTCAAAGTAGTGTTTACCATTGTATGCATCTTCACTAGGAAGAAATGTTGACTATGCAAGAGGTACATATATTATGTCATGAGGCATGGCACTAAGTTGCAAGCATCCTTGAAGACTTCTTAACTGAAGAATGCAAACACTTCTTTGAAATCAGTTCACACAGCAAGCTATAATGCATTCTATGTAAATCAAACAATGACTGCAAGTTAAGAGCTCTTTAATTACAGAAAAATAGGTCTTTAATTTCATCTTAGATATTACCTTATCTTAGACAAGCATTTTCAGTATGATAGTCCATGAAAAACAAATGCATACACGATGGAAGTTAAGAGCTCTCAGTGAAGTCACCATAACATAGAAAGTTGTAGCTGAACAAAGCTTCCTATCTGGTTGAACTTCAGCAGCCATCATTGCACACAGTTAAGTTCCTTTAAAAGGTTTGGTTTAAAATAAGTGTTCGTTTAAATGTCTGGAGGGAAAGGCACTTAGTATTGCAGTTTCCAGAACATGATTTGTTTGTCTTCCCCTCCTGTAATAACACTGTTGCACTGTTCATTCATCCACATGGACATTACAGCACCTTGGGGGGGGGGGAAAAAAAAACCAAAGAAAGAAGTAAATCCAAATGCAAATACAAGTAGTACTTGAGGTGATGGAAGAGATCTTTTTAAGAGAGTTTAGGATCATCTGATCATTAGTTTGGACTACACTGATGCCACATATACTAAGAATTTTAGTAGGCTTCTAGGTGGCTGCTTTTACAGTAATCACCTCATGCTACATTGCCTCAGCTGACTGGGTACTAGAGGGACAATGTCAGTTGCAGTGTAGAATGCAGATGGCACACTGGCCAAAGGAGGAGGGCGTTTCTCTAGAAAGTGACATTTTTCACTCTGCCACTTGGACTTTTCATATTAAAAGTGTATTCACATCTACCATATGCCTAGAAGCCCACTTCTAAAGATTCCTCCACCTACAGAATGATCTCTATACAGGTCAACTTCCAGAGTACAAGCTTAGAGTAGGTAAGTTTGAAATAACTGTTCATGAAGGCAGCCTTAAAAACCAAACTGAATAAAACTGAGAAAGTTTTTCTCCTTCACACATTTTGGTTGCTAATGTACTGAATACTATACAGATAGACTTAAGCAGCCTATAAATCCCCATCCAAAACAATTTCTCTACTGAATTTCACTTAATTTGTTGTTAGACTCACAGTCCCGACCGACTTTGACAAAGTATACAAGGCACTCTGTTCTACGCTTTATTCGGGCTATGAGGTAGAAAAATGTTGACTTTTGTGATGTTGTGTGAATTAGAAGAATCCCAAGTCATTTACCTTTGGTCAGTCTTGTAAACAGCAATATGCCTCTATTGTTATTACATTTCCTAGGAGGCTCACGTGGACCTACTTTTAGTTCTGGTGTTCCAGATAACACTAACATCAAGAACAGCCCACTGACTGAGCACATGACTCAAACTTTTCAATACTAACAGAGCTGGAAAATAGGAATCTTCAATTCAATTTGAGAATTGGAATAGTTCAGGCATACCTGTATGTCCTTTGATTCTTTCAATAACTTTTCCTCCAAGAAGGTCCCAAATCAGTAATTCACCAGACTGACTTCCCGATAAGATGGTATTTCCATCCCATTTGAAGCATCTGCAAGTAAGTCTGAAGTCAGTTCACTTCAAGCTTTTATATAATGAGAGCCGAACATTTCCAAACTGACTAAGCCAAAAAATTGAAAACAGAGGTACGAAACTGAAGGAAACTCTACCCTTTAACACTGTCTTTCTGGAAAGGTTATTCCCAAATTGTTTTAAAGAGTCATGACCCAAACTTGCTTCTCTGACTGCCCTCGACCCAGCCAGACCTCCCCCTGGCAGAAGGATGAAGCATACTCCCGTAACCGAAGAGGACCCAGTCAGCTGTACGTGTGTATGGTACTTAAGTGCTCTCATGAACTATCACTTTCACTTCTGTCACTTCATGTTCCTGAAACAATCACTTGAAGTGCAAAGAGGACTTTGAGGGAAATAACTATAGAAAAAAAGTATATATACACACATGCATATACATATATATTTATGTATACACACATAAGTAACNTGATTCAAGTAAGAGAACTGTCTCCTTGTTAGAAATTTCAGTAGCTCAGCTGCTAAAGAGCTGGTTAGCTACAGCTTCCATCATCTTTTATGGATGTTAAAGTTGTTGTTGAAAAAAACTCATTAGTTATTTACTTAGATAGTTGTTTGGTTTTGTCCCAGTTTGGAAAGCTTGATCATAATGCACACAAAATGCTACAATGTCAGCCTTTGCACTTTAAAAAGTAATTCAATAAAACAAAGTTGCTGGTGTTACCGCCCTTTCCATTCTGCTATCACCAACCATCAAGTGTCTCCACAGTCAACTAGGTTGGCCACGCAGCTTCATAATCTGTATGTTCTCAGAATTACCTCTGTGGCTCATCAGCGGTTACAGAAGATATAAGCATTCCAGTTTGTACATCTATCACTTTAAAACAACAGTCCTGTCCTGCGCTGAGTAGATGTCTGCTGTCTGTACAAAAGAAAAAAAACAAACAAAAGAAACAACAACAAAAAAGCATGTTTAGACATTCAGTTTTAGTTACCAAAGCAGTCTGCAATACAGTGTGTTGGATGTGACATTGCCTGACCTACTTATTTACAGACAATTTACTGTAAATTAAGTCTCTACGCAAGCAATAATAAACAAAACTGGTTAGAGTCTAGACTACTGGCCTACAGTCTAGTATGGCCTTGTGTACAATTAATAAATTCTTTATAATGGAGATGCGTGTCAATCCAAAACATTTCACCATCCCACTTAAAGTAGTAATTCCCATAACAAGGGTACATTACATTATATCAGGAATAAGATTTCCTTTGAAACTCCCAACGGTGCATACTAAAAACTGAAATCCAACATACCAGGACTAAAAGCAGCATCAAACACAGTCCCAGAATGACAGGGCAACTGGTGCAATACTGTTGCTGTAGTAACATCCCAAACGCTAATGGTACCCTCTTTGGTTCCAGATGCTAGTATAGTATTTGCAGCATTAAGGTCGATTGTATTTACCTAGGAAGTCAGACATCGCATGATTTTCCTATTCTTTCATGTGAGCCATCTTGAGACAGGTTTTAAACATACACAAAGCAAGCCCATTATCCATAAGATGATATTTTATTTACCAAAAGCTTTTACATTTAATTCTGCAACATCCTTAATTAAGTACAATTATTAAAAATCTTGCCTATAAAAAGTAAAAGATAGGTCCTTTTGATGATATTTTAAAATGCTTTTTCTTTGCAGAATCAGAAATGTAAATTGACATTTCAGACTACTTTTAGTACCCATACTCTCCATCTAAATGCAAGACTTTACCCTCAAGGGTAAAATTCTTTACTTTTGAAGAACTTCCTAGCTGTCAGTTGTTTCCAATTCTCTTAGGTACAGCTCTTAAATGTTATCAGAACTGTTTCAGTATTTGCCTACGTTGTGACCTGTTAAAAAACTAACTATTAAGAAGGTTTAAAACACAGCAATTCTAAATAACCTACTAGAGTGACATTAAAGGCTATAAATAAAAGTGTGCAGTTACACATTTATGATTCACTGCACACAATGTGTTTATATATTTTCAGTGAAATTCACTAATATATTTTATAGCATGGTAAACAACTCAGATGAATTCTTTTTCATTTGCTTGCCTTTGGCAAAGATATATTAAGAAGCTGTAGCAATGAAAATACTTGAACATTAGTCTGTTTTCAAAAACAAAGAAGCAAACAAAAAAGACCCCAGTGCTCCGTGTCCCCCCCAGAACTTCATGCATACAAGCTGAGCAAGACAAATTAAGAAACCTCTGTTTGTACTGTTGCTTCAGTCCCCAGGAGCAGACCTTTCAACTAGGGAAGGACGGGACACTCGTGCAGGACACATCAGACAAAAAAAACCAAAACGAAACAAAACCCCCCTACACACACACTTCCCAAAACAACACACCCCCTCAGTCCCCTAACCCAATCCTTGTGCTTTACCACTAGATCTTGACTTTGATTTTAATGAGCAATTAATTTTCATATTCTAAAATACTATATCCACATACTTACACTAACATCATGTTCTAACTCTGCAAGCAGTTCAAAGTGGTGTTTTTTATTGCTCAAGGTCTCTCCAGGAACACAGCGCCACACCTACAACACAGATATTTAAGTTTGCTCAAGGAAGCATTAGTATAACTCTGGTTGAGTTTCTTCACTACTGAATTCTCACATTACAAGGAGGGCTGCTTGTGTTAACTGTGGGCCTTGCCTACATGGCAGAATACAGCAACAACAAATGGCACCTGAATTCGTTTACCCTAAGCAGAGCCATTAAACATGACTACGCTGATGCCAGATAGCTTACAGAAGCCTATGTAAGTATGGGTATATCACTGCAACTGAATATATACTTACCAAAAAGCCATACACAGAAGGCTTTGGGAAATTCTTTCCTGTCTCTCACTTCCAAATTATCTTTCCACCTAACTGTAGGCATGCTCTTTAGATTAGCAAGTTCCTGGTCCACTTAGCTGAAGAACATAAGCTACAAATCTATTAAACATTTTAGAAGCCTATTCCACTTAGCAAACAGAATCACCAGCCAAGGTCACAAAACATTCCAGTTCCTCCAAAAAATACAGTTTGCCCCCAAACCCCCCACATTTAGAGTAAGTTAGAATGAATGAAATTTCTTTAAAATAACACTTTAGCTTTGAAACAGAGTTGAGATAAAGCTAAATGAAGAAGGTATTCTAGAAATAAACTTACTGTGATACTAGCTAAGTTATTATTCTAGTACAACAGGTACATCCACTCCAAAGCATTTGGCTGGCTTAATATTACAAAGTACTAGCTATGAATAGTTATAGAAATATAACAAACCCATACACAAACCTTCACAGTGGAATCCCAAGATGCAGAATATAAACGCCCATCATGCCAACAGATCTTACTGACTGCATCATCATGTCCCATTAAGATGTCTTGCTGTCTTCCAAATGCAATTGAATAAAAATATCTAACAGGAAAAGGTTATAAAAGCATTACATCGTCAGAAAACTTAAATGGTTTTTTTTCTAAATAAATGAAAGTAACTTTGCTTCTGCAGTTTCTAACAAAAATCTACTGAAAAAAAAGTAGAAACATAGACACTGCATTTTAACAATGAATTTCTGTATCACTATCTAAAACCATAAACATAACGACCAAGGCACTCAATGTAATTCAATAAAGGCAGTTAGGAAGTAAATACACACATATGATTGTCCCATGAAGAACTTATGACAGTGGTATCCCCTGGTAAGATCAGACAAGATGACAAAGCCTGTAAGAAAAAGAAAAAAGAAGAAAAAGTAGTATTCAGTTTCTTACCCCACATCAAATAGAAGTACATTAACATGCTTTTGGAGAACAAGAAGCACTTTAATGTTCTAAACACACAACACAGATGTGTTATATGAACACTAATCAAGAAAAACCTTATAGGTTGGACACTGAACAGCAAGAATACTTAATCCTTGATAAATATAAAGGTAGCACTGAAGTTCAGAAACAGATGCAGAACTGATGGATCTCCTTTTTCAAAATGCTGGTATTTCAAGGACATGGTATGTAATTCCTCACTCAGGAGAAACTGGGTCAGCTCTTCATCTTGTAAGCTACTGTCAATTCTAGACGCAAACAGCTAACAGAAACTAAAAATGAAGGTTTCCTTTGATGTTTGTCCTCCATGACAGCTACTTATCAGCTCAGCTCTTTCAAACAAATGTAACTAATTCCTCCTATTCTCAACAAGAAACATGCTTTACAGACAGCTGCTCAGTTACAATACTATCCTAGTTTCAGCTGGGATAGAGTTAATTTTCTTCCTAGTAGCTGGTATAGTGCTGTGTTTTGGATTTAGTATGAGAATAAGGTTGATAACACACTGATGTTTTCGTTGTTGCTAAGTAGTGCTTACCCTAGTCAAGGACTTTCCCAGCCTCCCATGCTCTGCCAGGTGCACAAGAAGTTGGAAGGGGAGCGAGCACAGCCAGGACAGCTGACCTAAGCTGGCCAAAGGGCTATTCCATACCATATAACATGCTCAGCCTATTAACTGTGGGGAGCTGGCCAGGGGGGCTAGGAATTGCTGCTCGGGGACTGGCTGGGTGTCAGTTGGCAGGTGGTGAGCGGTTGCATCACTTGGGGTTTTTTTTTCCCTGGTGGTTTTTTTTTTTCCCTTCTCTCTCTCTCTCTCTCATTGTTTTCCTTCTCATTACAATATTATTATTATTATTTTAATTATTAAACTGTTCTTATCTCAACCCATGAGTTTTCTTACTTTTGCCCTTCTGGTTCTCTCCCCCATCCCACTGCGGCAGGGGGGCGGTGAGCAAGAGACTATGTGGTGTTTAGCTGTCTGCCAGGTTAAACCACAACAACTACCACTACTGGAAGCAGCAAGGAAAAAAAGAATCAGCCCAGTGCTCCTACTAGTATCATTACTGGTCACATTTTAGATCTGTTCTAGAAAACAGTAAGCTGCTGGACTGTAAAAACACTACTGCTTCTAGTGTTGCTGCAACAGATCAGCACTAAAACTACAGAGACAGGAAGAATAAAAGAAAAAAAAAAGTATACAAGGCCTCCTCACGAAAAACTGACTTTTGGCTTAGGATTCAGCAGAGCAGAGAGCTCTGTTTTTACAGTGCCAAGAAGTGACATTCCTAAGTTTGCCTTGGCTAAAGCATTAGGAATTGCTGTATTAGATAGATTCAACTGCTAGTATGTGCCATGGCAGGCCATAGGGTCTTGATCCTGCAAGTTACCTGGGGACCTGTTAGAGCATGCTATGGCTTCTGTCTGGGCAACCCATTTGCCTTTTTTGTTCCCTCTAGAGACAAGGGTACAGAGAAGGCTGAAATCCTAGTGTCTTGCCTCAATAAAGGACTCTGAACATGATAATTGGGAGTGAATCTCTATGACCCAGGTCTGGCCACAGTGGTCAAGCTTGGAAAAATCAAATATAGAATCCCTTTCCAAGTTTTGGTTTAGAAGCAGGAGAAAAATGTTGTTCAGAGATTGCCAAGATCACTGCTCATTGAGGAAAGATGGCTCAAATTCACTCAGCATAGATTCCACTCCCTGTCCTTGGTTTTCCTCTGCCGGCTGACTCACAGCCTTCAAACACTTGGGAGCAATACAGCAATGCTGGATGTGAGCACATGGGAGGAATTTAAGCTTTGTGATTCTGGTTCCAATGGCAGTTCAAGATTGTTCAGGAAGACTCCTCTGCTCATGCCAGACTATCTTTGTCTACCACAAGTCCTTCACTGGATAGCAGGGCAACTCAGAACAGAGCTAGCACAGAAGTAAAGTGCAACCATTTAACGCTCCCTTCCTGCATTCGCAGAACGCACTCTGTCTCCCCAAAGGCCTGACAGAGAGTCTCAATTCACTCTGCTAAATTATTCACACACAATACAATTGACTAGGCTGGGGAAGAAAAGAGGCATTGATGTATGCAAACAGCCATTTCTGTGAGTAGCTTTCAGCGGATTCCCAATGATCTCGTTTTTATTTTGACAGCAACTTACCATGTTTGAAAAGGACACACTTCTCTGGATTGTTTTTGATTCTTTGGAAAACATCTTCAAAGTTGAATCTGGGGATAATGGACAAAATAGACAGAAGATAAAAGGACTGCTTTATATTATAGAAGCTAGTAATTTTGCTCCTGTTTGAATATTCAAATACCTTACTATGAAAAGCAGGTATATGTTTCTCATAGTCTTTGAGAAACTCTTTATAGAGCTTGTGACTTGAGCCTCGAACTAGCCTGTTTTGCACAAGTAACAGATGGACTCCCCCATGCCCAAACTGTAAGAGAACTCTGGCATCTAAAGGGAGAAATTACTACCTTCCCAAGCCTAGATATAGATAATATTGAAATCATTGAGTCAAAGTGATCTAAAACTTAAGAAATCAATGTACTTAAACTATTTAATTACAGGAAATATATATTTAACAATTTCTATAATAGGTGACTTGCAAAGGTGACAATCTAAAAGCCAAACAGAAGTAGCCTTTACATATGAATACTAAAGTTCTCTCAAACAGTAAGACGGAATTGAGCATGAAGTGAAAACAAGAATCTCGCATTTGGCAGAAGATTAGGGCCACTCCTTTCATGACTGTAAAAAAACAGAACTCAGTGATTCCAGAAATATCCCATTTAATGTTGTCTTAATTTTGCTCTCATTAAAGATATTCATGGGATTCAATCTTAACTACATTTCAGAGTTTCATGTATTTTGTTCACAAAACATTAACCTGCATTTCCACTGCAGGTTTTAGTAAATACCTCTGCAATAATACTTACCCTGGGATGTAGTGAAAACAGAAGACCCATTGCAAGTGACTGCTATTCCAGTAATTGCCCTGTTTAATACAAGTAAGCTTATAGGTGATTTCATAGGTTTTGAAACTTAACCACCATACTGTAAATTGAGTATAGCTGAAATTTGCTATTTGATCTCTGCAAGAGCTAAGACATTCAAGGAGATTAAAAGCACTACAGTGGTGTGTTCGATGCCTAGAGACAAAAATATACCTTGATATAATATGTGAAACACCAGTACAGGTTCCCCATATTGTTCTGCAAGAACTTCATCCTCATCAGAAATGACATGCCCATATGAGAGGATAAATAGTTTCACATTCAGTCTTTCCAATTTGGGATTAGCTACAAAAAGAGTCAGGAACCTGCCTACAAGCAGATACTGAATACCTCAAGTGTCAGCAATCAGAACTTGTGTGTCTTTTCTCCTCAAATTTGACATTGGCAAAGTCACTATAGTCTAGAAATTTAGACATATAGCTTATGTCAGGGAGCTAGTTGTTAGGAAGCACAGAGCATTCTGCACAGCCAAAATTCTGTTACACAGACCTGCTTCTATTTTTTTCTCAGCAGTCTTCAGGGGAAAAAAAAAAGAGAATCAGCAGCTGAAATTCAAGTCTGTTTTCACGATCAGGATTTCCCTAACCCTAACAATCTAGTAACAGAGGCCCTTTCTCACTACAAATATTACCTTGTTTTCTGGACAAGAGAATGTTTCTTTTCTAGATTGGGTTACAGTCACCAAGAAAGTAGTTGCACTCAAGGTAGTAAGAAATCCTCCTACTAGTCCAGCCACAAGAACAAGGGATGGGGCCAAAGGAAAAGCTGTTCTTTAAAACATAGCTGCTGTTGTTCATTGTTAGGTATTTTCAAAG
>WAAD01003957.1:388569-403755 GCA_013389945.1 Fregata magnificens | reverse complement strand
CTGGTGAAACTGAGCCCGTACCAGCCAGTTTACTGAAATACTTGTCTAGCATACATATATGTAAATCAGAATGACATTTGGCTAAAGGATGAGCGTAAGAAAATAGATTTTTGCACGCTACAGCAAAAGACCTGCAGAGGGCCACAGTATAATATGCTTCAAAAGAGTCTCTGGTACAAGAAATTCAGCCTCACGGGCTGTTTACTCAAACACACTGGTGGAATATTCTGCATAACTGGCCGTATGCATGGTTTACGTGGGTTTTTGTAAGCAATGCTGGAAGTGTCTATGTGTGTTTTACTAGGCTTTATGGTTTAAGACCTATTTTAGCTCCTAAGGAAGGCAGCCAACAAAGACGTTTTAAACTGTTAACAAGGAACAGAAATTAAACGACGAGTGGCTTTAAGAAGCTGAGTCATCGTTGTTTTGAAAAATGGCACCATATGGATCACTGTTAACGCGCTTGTAGACAAAGTGGAAGACCTGGGGTTGCGGACGGCTGTGCAACTCTGCCTTAATTTTCTGAGGGTAGGTATCCTCTGTCAGTTGCTGCCAGGTGTCATCAACAAAAAGAAACAGGCTATATTCTTCTGGATTGTCCACTTTAAACTTTTCAGCACAAAGCTGACATACATCTTCGGTAGTGATATATGGTCTTACTAGTAAGGTCTTTCCTGTACATCCGCTGTTAACTTCCTGGAATGCAACACGAAGGTAGTTCTGTAGAATGAGAAGACAGACATCAGAAACTCAAAAAACCAAAACTCATCCTCTGAAAACTGACGTCAGCAACAAACAGCAAGCCTCTCTATGTTCTAGTTGTGAAACACACACCGGTGATTCCTGTACATTATGGCCACCTTGTGAATTGCATGGTAAAACTGCGGCAAGCCTGTGGTGGGCATAACAGAAATTCATAAGCCGACATCATCCTTTCCTTGGCTTACATTCTAACCCTGCAATTAAAAGTGAACAGATACAGCCTTAAAGCCACATGGAAAACACCAGTGGTTTTAATGGGACTTGATATTTGGCCTTACTAGGAAACAAAATGCTGTGAAGCGAAATAAACGTCCGAGGCAGTGTGCCCGGGAGATGCTGCTGCCACTGCTGGGTCAATACTAGAGAACAGAAGCTTCACGCAGTATGTTAGTCAGAAGGAAAAAGGAGGAAAAAAAAAAAAAAAAGCACCTCTACCAGTGGCAGACAAGGGTGTTGATCCACAAGTTACCGCACGATAAACCGCTTGCAATCCTATGCTGCAGTATGCAAAAGGTAATCCATCCTCACGCAGGACATTTTCATCACGTTAACCGGTGGCAATTTGGTGCCTGAGCCTGATGTAACCAAGTTTCATGTGACAGCGTTTTCTTTTTTTGAATAAGGCTTAAAGGGATGCAGAAAGAAAATTTACTCTGCAACATTAGAGTAAATCCATATATCTTTAGGCAAAAGCTGGATTTTTTTCCTGTTGAAATTGACACGTGCCCACAACTCTGATAACATGGATAAATTCTAAATATGCCCTACAAAGAAATGCAGTTCTACCTTTTAAAAAGCATTTAAAAAGTAAAATAAAAAGCAACAACTGGGGACAAAAAAAACCCAAACAACTTTTGGACACATCACAAAGCAGCCTGCTGCCACGTGCTTTTTTAAAAAAAAGAAATTAGCTACAGTTAAAGACAAAAAAAAGCAGTGAAATTAAAGGAGGTGGAAAAAATGACAGTGAGAAAGACCCGTTTATTGACTGAGCTGGTACCTATGTTTGTATGCTGAATCAATTAAGCATGCTAAATCACAATGGTAAAAATTTACACTTCAAAAAAACAAACTGCTGAAAGCTAAGACTAAGAAGAAAGTTCATACGACTTAAGTTCCAAAGAGCACTCTTGTCTTTATTAAAGTATTTTTTGATAGCTTGCAGACTGAAACACTGAAGCTTTGCAACAACATTTAAAACCACTGGGACTGAACCTGACTGAATAAAAGTAATAAATTTTTGTTGTCCAGCGTCAAGAAATTATATTAAAAAAAAAAAGTCAGCCCTAGATAACGCAAAGCACACTACAGTTTTAATTTCTAATGTAGTTAACACACAGAAGACCTGTTTTTAAAAATGCATGTACTTTTAGACGGACAGGATTGCTTCAAGGAGAGGCTGAAGTTGGTACAAATGTCTGTTACTCGTATACAAAGTATCAAAATTATTTATGCAGTATCAGAAAGCTGTATTTAATCATCATCAAAATATGGGATTTTTTTGCTTTTCCACCCTTTTGAGGGAGGGAGGATGAAGACCTTCCAGGGTCCAAAAGCCGATAAGGCTGTGAGACTGCATCACAGAAATGCAGCAATCACATCCTGGTTCAACGTGGGAAAGATGAGTTGAGCTAAAGTTGCGTTACACGTTGGTTGTAGGGAAGGTGCTGCATTTCAGGACTGCAGGACATGGAGAAAGGATATGGAAAAATGGCATTCTGAGCAGGCAGCAAAATGCTTGAATTTGTGCCAAGCATAGCCTGGAAGTGGTGCGATCTTACTGATTTAAGGCTCTCTTTTGAAAGAGACAACCGAAGGAGAAGCACTGGGCACTCTCAGTGCCAGCTCTTTCCCCTGCCCCCCTGCATCTTCCCACATCCAGCATGGCATCCAGCTGTACAATTGGCTGAAGTTCATTTGCTGAGGAAGAGAAGGTGAAATGGAGTACCAGATCCTGCTGAAAGAATCTTCTGTCATTTAATCATCCAGCAGAAATACAAGGTGATGAAGATGCATTTTCCTATGAACAGTGCAGTGTTTTGCTAGAAAGAACAAAGACTCACGCTACTTGAATCTGATACCTAACTACAGGTAAGCAGAATGTAAAATGGATCTCAGTAAGATGGACTAGCTTTGTGCACTGGCCATAGTTTGGAATTTTTGTTATTCAGTCCTCCTCTTCCCAAGAGAGACAACTTGTGGAAGACTGTGTCTTTTCCCAACTCCTTCCTGTTCAGTGTTGTGCTGTAGTCATTTGCATGGACACTGATAAAGCAGAAGGAGCTCTTAACTACATCATAACTAATCGATGGTTGTCATTAGCCTCTCTGGCAACTTTGCGCTGTGGTATGAACTGCAAACAAGTGAACACAAAGGAGTAAATCCTTTCTTCTCGATTCCAACATTCTCCTTGCTTCAGTCCACAAACTGATGCATCTGAACAGACAATCAACAGCATACTATATGAAAGACATGCAGGCCTGGTTTTAAAAGACGAAGTAATCCCGACTGTTTTGTTATTCTTTAGTTGAAGTTACTGCCCTACTCTGAGAGAGCAGTAACAAATGGAGAGGAGGGAAAAAACACAAACAAACATGAAGACATCCATAGTATAGGACTCTTCCTTGCTTAAACTTTAAAACTATAGGCAAGCTTTTCTCCCACCCCTCCTCTCTATTCCCTGCTGTACGCCACCATTAGCTGCTGGGGAGTTGTGCGGATTTATGCCACTGGAAATCTGGATTTGTTCTTTTTAACAGTAAAGCATACAAAGAAGCTGAATCTAAGATATGATTCAGTTTGCCCTTGCTCTGCATGACTTAAATAGAAGGGAGGGTGGGAAAGCTCCATTATTTACTGTTTTCTTTAGACCATCGTAATCAAGCTCTATTACAAAGTGCGAAGACTATTACAAAGTGCAAAGACTTCAAAAACGAGGGAAATTTGCCAGCCATATTCTCAGCACCGCTTCACTCCACTTACCTTGTGGCCCCAAGGGAATCGTTATGAATCATACCTCTCAAACGGGGATTGCCAACAAAACAATCATCCCCTGTTTTTTTCTTCAGCCCTAAGCTCTACCTGAAAATCATCAACTGAAGGTATCGTCCTGTTAGTTGTCCTCCTCTTGTGCCACTGCCGGAGAGTATCTCTGGCTTCTGAACTTAGCAGTCGGGCAGCTTGTTCTTCCTGGAAGTTCTTGATCAGTGAAAGTGCTCCATAAGCACTTGTCAAGTAATAGCCTCCTGTGAAGGACAGCAAGGGGAGAACTTCTCAGAGTGGTCACAGACACCATGCTAGTTCCGACCGGTCACAGTCAAAAGTGCAAACACAATTTTTTAACATATCTCTCTCTCTCTCTCTCTCTCCAGAAACACAAATATACACACACAACATATATATGAAAGTCCCTGTACACTATTGCCAAAATATTTGTACATAAAGAAAACCAGCTCACTGGCCTGCAAAATACTAGATGGTGTGTTCTCAGCTGCTAAGAGACATGCAGTGGTTGCATGCGGTCCATATTATCAAGTGGTACGATAGTATCTAACTCTGGGTCCATTAGTGCTGAGGATAACTGGTTACTTAAATGACTGGTGTCACTCCTTTACTCCTGAGTGTTTTTACAAAGTTGGAACATGAGTTTTCTTCTAAACAATTTCCAAACAGTGATTTGTTTTGTTCCCAAGCTTCAAGTGTGGATGAAATAAGCATAGCTGTTTAAACAGCTAAGTAAAAGACAATCTACCACTGTTCCGGAACTTAAAAGCAGCCACACTTAGCAGCAATAAAGCGATGACTGAGTGTGTGATTTGTACCCTGGAAGCATCCCAAAGAGCCTGTTTTTACAAGGAAGACTGTGTTTGTCGGCTTTTTAGCGTTCCCCATAACATCCAACTAGTTCAGGAGGTGATGTGTACAGTCCTCCATACTTCACCTTTATTACATGAGTGGAGAACAAATAAAGCCAAGACAGAGTTGCCTATGTACAAAAGAAGCTGCAGGTCACAAAGTAAAAGGAGTCTCAACAGGAGGTGGCAGTCCTCAACAACCAGGAGAAACAAAAGACATGCTGTCATTTATTTCTCTCACACTCTTTTTTTTTTTTTTTTTAAGTAAACTATTTGAGTGGGAGTGTCCAATTAAAGAGGCAGCACAGTCTGTTAGTGGAGTGATTCAAAGACGCATTCTATGCTCACAGTAGTATTTTCTGTATTACTGATAGCATCCTCTTGGCCTTCAGCTTTGCAACAAGTTTAATACATAAAACACATGCAAGACCCATAAGACAAATTGGACAATACATTACATTTGAACTGCACTGCCAAATTGGAGGAATCCTGGCATGGTGTTCTCATGCATACCGGCATGTAAGAGGATACAGCAATTTCAGCAAGCCAGGAGATAGCAGGAATGGGAGACATACACGTATACTTAAACTCACAGCTGAGCTTGGTCACAAGAACCTTTAAACTGCCTCATAAACTGATAGATTCTGGGGCCTACCAAGGGCTTGCAGAATACCTCTGTTAAAAACACCACCATGAAATCAGAAAGGAGGGAGATTTCCTTGCCTCTAGTGGACTTCAGCTGTTGTTCCAGAGCGCCTTAGGAAACATATTCCTAGGGCTCATAAAAATACTTTGTGAGAAGCAAATATTGAGAAGAAGCAAAGATCATTAAGGGGGGGGAGCAATATTCTCAAAAGCACTTCCCCAGTAGAGAATTCCCCCAGAAGTTTTTACAAAGCACCTAACCCAAGTCCCATTACGTGTCTCGCAATTTAACTGAATGTTGCGGCCCTATAAATGCTCTCAGGATATTTTCAGGCACAGAAAAATAAACACATTTGGCACCTGCACAGTGTATGTGTTTGCCTGCTAAGTCACAATGCCTCCCCTTTCTTGGTTGAAAACGTCTTCCCTCATAAGGTAGTATACATCAGTAGATTCCCAGGTCACTCAGGCCTGTACTCTGCAAGCTAACCAGCTTTCTCTTACTTTAAGGTGGAAACAAATACAAGATTCTCCTGTTACACTACTGACATCGTTGACTTTAGGACTCCCCTTGAAAGGATTTCTACTCAAACAAGGTTAACAGCAAGTGCGCTGTGAGGAAGAATCCCCCTTCCCTAGTCCTTCACTCAATTCTAATAAAAAGAAATAAATAGATTACCTTCTCCATGCAGCAAAGATGGATCCAGCAGTTCCATCATGTATTCAATTTCAGTATCCAGCTCCAGCATATCGCACTGGGCTAGTACATATGTCAACACAGGCAAGAAGTCATCAGCTCCATACAGCCTCCCTGGGTTGAAGGGAACACAGACAGTGATAGACAAACCACACCCTTTTACCAGTTTCAGTGTTTGAAAGGAAAGCTGCCTTCACTGACCAGTACATTTGTACTACTCTAGAGCCTCCTGTTATCAATGTGCAGCAAAGAGAATGTCATCTGACACTCGCTGGACAGGAATCAACACCAGCTTCATCCTGTACTTCTAACAAGCACAAATCTGATGATGCACACCTTGAGGCACGCAAGGGAATTGAAAGACTGGGCTCACCTCAGCATCAGCTCAACTGGTCAACTCACAAAAGGCTGCCATGCCAGTCTGGCCTGACCTCCACCTGCACTTCTATCACTGGCTAAGAGATGATCAATAGGCATTTTCTTTATACATGCAGGGATGACATCCACTTTCTGGAAGGTTCCAGCCACAAACACCAGTTTCTGAGTCTGAATCCCAGCAGAGAAGCCTGCATATAAAAGCCTATTGGATTTGACATGGAAACTCAGCTCATTTCCTTGATAGAGCATAGTTAAAAACATCAGTTAGCAAAGCCTCATATCATTCCCAACTAGCTGGTGAAGCATCATTGGCAACGGCAGCACACAGCTAACACACAGAGACTATGCTGTACCTAGGTCTGTCTGCGCTCCTATCACCTTTATTGCGTTTAAACTTTCTGTTTAGAAAATACTATCTGGCCAAATCTCTGGGTCCAGCCAAACTGTGTTAATTGCAGAACTGGTGTGATGGTCACTTAGAACCACCAACAGCAGGAGCCAACTTAAACTTTGGTGAAACTCCAGATGACTGAAGGGCTGATATCTAAAGTTACACCAGCTAAGGCATACCCTTCAGGTATTATACTATTATCTGGCTGAGAGTACATGACAAAGCAGATACTCAAACAGCTGCTGGCTCAATGCCTTTTTACAAACGTCACATGACAAAACAAGACAACCCAAGCCAAGGAGCATTTGCCACATCTTAGCCCAAGCCCCTCAGTGCAACAGTTAACCGGCAGCAGCCTCTCAATATTTTTCTTCTGCATGTTGGAAATACCTTACTCAATGTGATAAGGCAGCATGGAGAAAAGAGTTTACAGCACTTCAGGCCAAGATTCCTATATCCATCTTAAAATGCAGGATTTTGCACAGAAATAATAAGCAGGGCAGGAGCTCGGACCTAAATCTTGCAAAAGTGCCTGGGTGTCTTTAACAGCCACAAGCTTTTAGCATTCATCTCAAATCTCTAAAGAAAGTAGGCATCTTGATCAGCACTGGAGCCAGCTGCATGTTCGATGCTCACTTAGAAAGAAAACTGCCAACCACCTGCAGCAGCTTATACTTGCTTAGGGAAAAAAATCTCCCACTACCACTAGCATTGCTTCACCTTAGCTTGTGACCTACCACAACAGTACATGATAAAACATCAGGCAACCGAGTTGCACCTATGAATTCATGCCATCCAGCACAGCATTTTAATTGTGCCACTGACGACTACGCAGGTCTTACTGGTCTGTAGTTCCATTTTATTATCTAGGTTTCAAGGTCACTTTTGGACTCTTGCTACAGTGTAGAAATACATGTTATTTCTGTTCCAAAAACACAAAAGAAAATGTCCAAATGGGACCAGAGGCACAGCAAGCCAAAAATACTGGATCAGAGGCTGCCTTCCTCCACCCATTAACACAGAGCCCTTGTAGTTGTCATATTGCATCCGCGCTGTTGAATTACTATAGCTAAATACAGGGTGTTACCTCTATTACAATTTCCAGAAAAATACTCATTTAGAACCAGTGTCAAATTCAAGGCTCACAGGACAGCCTTTCTGACAGCCAACTTCAAAAGCCTACAGTTAAGCAAAGATGTTTTTTTTAAGCTGCTTCACGACTCTGCTTCACGCTGAATTTGTAAGATGTGCTGCCAGATGCAGAGGTATCAGGAAAGAAGCGGAGAGGAAGAATTCCTCTCAAAAGGGCAAGGAGATGCTATAAGAGCTCCAGGAGGAGACATATCTGCAGAATCAGGTGGTCTGATTTCCTCCACCAAGACAACCCCAGGTCTGGAATATCAGTGAACTTGAACCACGAGGAGCACCATACCTGAGTTATTCTCCATAACAGTGTAAATCAATTTGCAAACTCTCAGCAGCAGCATGACTTTCTTTTCAGGTGAATACATTTTCTGCATGGTCATGAACTTGACTTTAATCTTTTCAACGTCCACAAAGTCTGGTGTTGGAACAAACACGCCCAGTTCCTGAGGGTTCCTCTGCCGCACCAACTGCAGGTTTTCCTTTAGCTGTTTCCAAGAACCATCCGCGGTATGAAACTCTTTCAACATTGCTTCAATGTGGCCCTTCAATGGCTTCAGAATGCACTTATGCATGGCCTTCTCCAGGACAACATCTGCAACGGGAAAACACAAGTCCAGCTGACTTCCTCCTCTAGAGCAGAGCCAATATTAATATAACCATTCCCAAAAGAGACACTATAGAGCAAAACCTACTTGCTAAGGCCTATTTATTACACAAGCTGAGTTTCCAGATGTTTGCTAACAAGAAAACAAGAGGCAGAGCAGAACCTGTATTCCATTTTCATTTATGGCAATGTGGTAAATAAAAAAAAAAAAAAACCCACAAACTACACACTGTCACAAAAAAAAAAGGAAAAAAAAAAAGCAAGCTGTGGCTCCAGTTAACTTTTGTTGGCTGTAAGTCTCTGAGTTTTATTTTACTTTGAGCTTAGCCTCCTTTAACTCCCAAACTTAAACACAGTCAAACCCATAACTTTTGTCTGCTTTGGCATAAAAGCCCATCCTTTTTTGCATAGTTTCCATCAGAAACTATAACTCAACCACGGTCTCCTAAAACTTGGCTCAACTTTGTCAAGATCTTTATGAACTTGGACAGATTATGGGCTTTAAACTATAAATGAAAACCAAGCTGTGTTTGTCCAGCTTCGAATTTCATCATGCAAGCTTATGTACAGCTTTGTCATCAAGTTTGAAGTTCTTTGTTTGGCAATAGTGTGCACGTGGCACAGTAACTACTAACTTAGGGTTTGGTTTTTTTTTTTAATTCTTGTTCTACTCAAGTTTTCCTTTAACAGTCATTCTCCATTTTCAAAGTATGAACCACATCAGAGAAAGCTCTTTGCTAAACATTTTCTCTGCAAACCTTTACTTTATAAGCTGATTTCCTCTCCTGCTCAGTGTCCCTCTGGCAATATAGCTTATACTAATAATTAGCTTACATCAATTATTTGTACCATAGTGAACTCCCACAAGCACAACAGAAACTGGGGACCCTCCAGCCCGGCCACTGCACCAACACCCTGACGGTGGGGCAGGACCCGAGCCTAGAGTAGGCAGATGTACTAGGGGAACACAGGAACCAAGAGCAGAAAGAGGAGAGACTGTGTCACTGCTAGATCACACGTTTACACAAGCTAGCAGTGGACATTGCTGCTGCTAGTGGTGACCCATTAAAGTTTCATTAAACCTCATGCCCCTTCCAGGTTCTTTGCCTGTTCTTATGTGTTTTTCTTAGACCATGGTCTCCTTCTTTCTGCTCCCCCCTGCCTTTTTTTTTAAATGGCAGACTGTTTCTAAGGCTTGGGATTTACACCCACACACACACTCATCCCCACCCCCAAACAAGCATTACCTACTTCTGTTTTCTTGCTTTTTCTTTATGCTTTCATTTATTTTATCCTTGTGTTCAGCCATTTTTCCTTTTGGGTCTTCATACCTCTCTTTCCCACACAAGTACACCCTTCATACACTCCTCTTACGGTGCCTTTGCTTCATATGTAGCATTTATTCTGGATGGCATGCAGTTCCCAAACATCCAACTCTATTGGGAGCTCCCATCTCCCCTATCCCAATTCCACTGGGGCTTCTGTAGCTTCTCTTGCTATCTTCCCCTCCCGAGACCCTGATGGAGGTGGCAAAGCCATGTCTGCTTCATTCCCAGATGCTTTAAACGCATCTGGGCTCTCTCTCACAACAGAGACTGCGAAAGCTGCTGGAAGGGAGGAAGAGTGAACTTGAGCACCATTTGCCCTCTGATTTTCTAGATTTCCCTATGGCCACAAGTAAAGGCATAACCAGTCTGACACGTGTTCTTGATGGCCTGTCACACAGCGTGAAGAGTGGATCCAGCTTCCCACCAGACCAGAGCCACCAATTATACATAACAAGTGCCAACATTTCAAATGGCTGATCCTTATCTATTGTGCTTGGTGGAGCCACACAATCACTACTGACAGCATTACCAAACCCAGTCAAGAAAGCAGAAGCATCATCCTTCTGCACAGCGACAGAAACTGCCTCTCCCTGCCATCAAAGCCATCCTCAGGGCTCATGGGACAGAAATATTTTTCCACCAAGAAAAATGCACAAGTCTCTCATGTGGGTATGTTAGCTAGCTAAATTTCTAGAGGGTACATATAGTACCTTGCTACCTTCAGTGATGATGATTTTTTTTGTTTGACAATTCAGCTTACTTTATTTCTACTGACTGTTCAGTTTTTTAAATAGCAGAAACACCAACTGCTTTTGCTTGTAAGCGAAACACCTCTGGAGTTTGCATTCCAACTGCCTGGTCTTGTTTAAGTCAAAATTAAAGCAGTTGGTGCTGCCAAACATTACGTTAAGCAAGAGAACTCTCTAACCTCATGAAATTTTAACGTCCACAGGCTTCCACTGGACGTTCTGCACATGAATAGTTAGCGTCAGCCACGCTTCATCTCAATAAAGCAGGGTCAGCACCACATTTGGTCACAGGAGGCTCAATAAATTGTAAGGAATTCAGCATGGATTCTCGGAGCCCTTCGTCTGAAAATGAGGGAGCACCTAGCTTGCGATGCGAGATTGGAAAACTCAGTATGCTTCTGTGACTGATCCCTATAGGCTCCAGGCTGGAGCTGGTTCAGCCGCTGCCTGCGCTATCAGTATGGAGGGAGCTGCAGAAGCTACAGGCAGAGGCTACAGGAACTGGATGCTGCCAGGAGGGAAAAACCCTTCCACAGAGCCCCAGTCCTTGGTTGGGGCCAGGCTTGTTATCTGTAGGCGAGAAGTGGAAACCTTAAGTCTTCTGCCCTCAACTCTTAGTAAGTTAGGGCCACTCCCACAGCTTCCTGTACAGATAAATCGCAGAGATTTTTATGGCTGTGCAAGATGGCAAGGAGGCGTGCTTTCATATTTGCAATTCGTCACAGGTTCCAATAGCAGTGCCTGGAAATTGCTTCGAAATTTACTCGATCACATTTGACAATTTCTCTGGGAACTTAAATCGATTTGAAGCAGCACAGAGGAAGAAAGCAGATAGGTCACGTGGCCGTGCTCAGAAGCTCCGCACGGGGTCCAAGTACTTACTGCTGAAGGCTGTTCCTAATGGTTTCCGTGCTGTTAACGCGATCAGGTAAATAAAAATAGGATGGGATATTTAGTAAAGCATCCTTCAGTGCTGTTCAGTGACTATATTACAGCTAATAGGAGACAAATGAAATAAAGGACGTATAGCGGTGATTCCAAAGAGATACTAACTGCCTTGGCTTGGTGAAGGTAGACTGAGAGAAACTGTCATTTCAATGCAGCATGTTTGCACAGAACTAGCCAGCAAACGAGGAAGTGACTAAGATATGACAGTTTTAAAAAACCAAAACAACAACAAAACTCAAAAAAAACCCCCACCAAGCCAAACAAAAAAAACCTCAAAACAACACGCAACTTTTTCTTCTCCCTTATGAATTACTGGCACAGACATAAGAACCACAGAGTTCTGCCCTCAAATTAAAAAGCGGCAAATTCCAGCAAGCTGATGAGGCCAACAACATAGCAAGATTGATAAGGACTGGACTTTTTTTTAACAGTCAATAACAACACCCATATGTATCCTAATTAATATAAAACCTATATAAATATTTATATTATTACTAAAGCCTAGAAGGACAGCGTTTCTTGTGATCTGGGTCTTAGACCAATATTCAGTGTCAAAAGACACCTATAAGCATATGTTTGGGATCAGATCATCCAACTATTTACCCTTTCCTTCCGAACTGCCATTACTGGCCCCTTTCAGAGCAAGGTATTTCTGGATATGATCACACAAAACAATTCCCAGCCAGCAGCACATTTCACTGTTTAACTTCTAATGGCCACAGAAAGTATAGGAGGGTCTCCCAGGCAAATTAGCGTCTAAGTTGTGAATTGAGGACTGATCCTTTGCATTAACATCTCTGTGTATTTCTCAGATCCAAATTGGCAACAAAAATTCCTGTTTACTTCAGCATATGCAAAGTGTTTTCAAATATCTTCCCAGGATGCTTAGTACCCCCAAACCAAAACAGACACTCTTCAGATTATTATTTTTTTTTTAATTGAATATGATTTGAGCTGAGCGCCATGTAGCGTTCCTGAAATGATACTTATAATTAGCCTGTAGCCTCAAAATGGGAACTGGAAATGCTTTGATAAATGAATTGTAAAGGCTAGCCAGCTAGTTTCGTTGTGACTTGTGGAAACACATCTGTATCCTGTGCTGACATGCTATTTTGTTTTGCTGCAAACCACACAAGTCTGCATCTAGGGAGGACAACATATTAGTCATCGCAAGTGTCCTTACGCTGCCTCTTTACAACCCTCGCCGCCTGAAATTGCAGGCATGCTCTCACCTTTTCCAGGCTGTCAGTTTACCTGTTACCAACTGTTGTTGCTCCACTGAGATGACCTGTCAGTTACCAGTCCCTGGATTTACACACAAAGCCTGTTTATCATCTACGATGGCCAAACACTTCATCAGTGAAAGAAGGGGGCTCAGTAAGAGACTGAGCAAGCCTAGGAACCATCACAAGAAGGCGCAGTCCTGCACTAGTAACATTGCCTGGGAGGCTGAAAGCAGAAGGTTGCTTTGGAACACCATGGCAGGATGCCTGACTACACTGCATTTGCTTTGTTTTGGATTTTCCTAATATCTTGCACGTTCATAGACTGGCATGACTGATACGGATCTATTTTAAGACAGCTCATGTCAGGATGGCCAAGCGTCCAGTTCTTGGTGGATGTCTGCAGTGACACGTGCCTAGCCCATGGTGCAGATAAGGGCATCTCCTCTGAAGCAGCAAGACTTGAAAGTAAGACCTCACACAACCCACATTCCTTGATAATCTGCACAACCCTGAAAAGAGAGGTAGGACTGAGGTGGGCAATGGATAGGCAGCAGCGGCAGAAGTTGAGCAACTAATGAAGAAAGGTCTCTAGGGCAAACTTCCCCACATTTTACCTACATAAAGCACACCAATGAATCACAGAACTATCTGTGCTGGGTTTGTTTTGCTTTAATTAGCTGTCGGTTAATTAAAACTCACACCATGGCTGTGTGGTAAACACATGTCTTCTCTTAAAGAAGTAGTAATAAAGGAGCAGGGAATAAGTCACAAAGCAAATCAAAGGGATGGTCAGAAAAGGGAGAATCAAATCCTCTGCCTCTGCTCAGTGCTTTTACCACTGCTTCTGACTTGCCGTATCCCCCAGCTCCCGTAGTGAAAGGAGGAGCACTGGGGGACACGTTGGTTGGCCTCAATTCAACATGAAAAGATACTAGGATGAATGACACGGTAGGGAGACGGGACACAAACAAACGTACAAGCACCTAAAAAGTAACACGGTGCTAAAAACCAGCCAACGTGAGTTTTTCAAGAAGAAATGGTGGCATACCATTCTAATTCCTTTAAGAGGATAACTGCATCAGTGAAGAAGAGGGGAGCAGGGGGTGGGCTGTATCTTAACCTTTTTAAGACCCATAACCCTATTCCATGTAACTTTCCTATAGGCAAACAAGGGAAATACTGCCTTGCTGTAGTTACCATAAGGTGGGTACATAAAACACTGCACTGAGAGCCCAATTACCAATGGCTGACTATCAAACAAGACAGATATTTGAAAAGAGGTACCATGAGGGTCAGCCCTGGGCTTTAGTCTACTCAGTACTTTCATTAAAAGTTTGGATGATAAAGCAGAGAGTTCACATACAAAATCCGCATATGATATCATGGCGGGGGTGGGAGAAGCGCACCACCAGTCCTTTCGAGAGCAGGTTTAAAGTTATCTTCCTAAGTGGGAAACAGGCCTAAAGCTAACAGGATAAAATCTCCTGAGAACAGAAGTAAAACATTGCCTCTCAGCAAGAGGAATACAAAGGCAAAAGTGCTGCTCAGAGAAAGCCTCCCTCAGAGTGTCTGGCACACTAGCTCCCATGGGGAATGGACTACGCTCCTCCGTGCAGCCTCCAGCTCCGTCTGCCTGCGACTCCTCCATACAGACCCAAGTCCCTGCGACAAGGCATGTCCTGTCATAGTAAGGGGCCAACATGTTCTCTCCAAGCCTCTTTTAACATTCAACATTTAAAAATCCATTACACATTAGAAATACCAAAACAAATAACAGGCAGTATTGTTTAAGGCACCTTCACACGCGATCAGTTAATACCTTAGTGCCAATTTATTTAAACCAGCCATTTCTTGGGCTGGGCCCAGATTCGGGCATTAAGACTGAAGTTGTTCAGGTGTCAGATCCCACCTGGTGATCACCAGGCAAAGCAACAGCAGTCAACTTGACTCCCTTCTGTTCACATCCAGGAAAAGAAGAAACACAAACAAAAACTCCTGAACATTTGCTATTCAAGCAGCTGTGGACTATCAGGGTCTCCTTTGACCAGCCCAGGTCTTTACTTTGTGGATATATAGCAGGTATGGATGACTTAAAAAAAAAAAAAACTTTGCGTCCATCCTTGAACAATAAAAAGTCACGTGCCTTAGTCTTGATTCTGTCCCAACACTGGGAATCCCATTGTTTCAGGAAGGGTTAACAGTCTACAGTGCTAAGATTAGGAGGCACCTGTCAGCAATAATTAGAAACCCTGATGCATATTCTCCCAATGATTTGGCAGAAGTTAAACAATTTGATACGCTCCCTGTCTGGGAAACTTAAAATATCTCCCACGGAAGTCTTTTGCTTGCAAGAGCCTAGGAAGTCCGTCATGCAGTTCTACAAGAAAAGCTACACGATGCAAAGATCATTATACAGACCCAGGAGAAAGTCCCAAATACGAAGGGCTTCACTAAGCCG
>WAAD01003957.1:374923-388547 GCA_013389945.1 Fregata magnificens | reverse complement strand
GGGGGGGGGGGGGGGGCTGCTCCAGCACGTACCAAAATTCAGGAGACGACAGTGGGATAAGGTGAAGCCTGGCTGCCCCCGAACGTGCAGCCGGCAGCAGCAGTTCTGCTGGGTGGAAGAGGGACATGAGGACTGGCTCCAGCTCCTCTCCACAGAGGCAGGGCTGGCTCGGGGAGCTGGGAGGCCCAAACATTTTCTGCTACAGGCTCCCTCCCTGCCAGCACCAGCAGCCGGGTCCGAGTCACGGGGTGAAGCTGCTGTTATGCAAGTGCGCCTGGCGCCTCTTCCTGCGAGTCCCCAGCAAGGCATGGCCGCTGTGGCCCACTAACACGGCATTCGCCAGGCCTGGCCAGAGCCTCTGAGCTCTGACACCAACTCGCCACCTCCGCGGGACAGTACACGAACAGAAAGAAGGAGCGTTTTCCCGGCAGCACAAATCCAGCCCTAGGCTGACACGTCGAGAGACAAAACCTGCACCACAAAAGTGTAAACTGACAAGAGAGGATAAGCGACTACTCATGAAGTTAAAATTTGGGCTGCAATTCCGTACTGAAATAGTCAAGCAAAACCGCGGATAATAGGCAGGGCTACATCATAAAAAGTTCTCTATAGGGATGACTAAATCTTGCTGTCACATAGTTATCTGCTTAGATCAGCAACATCTGATGCTCCTGATCCACTGTGGTTGTTTGCAGGCTCAAGCTATAGGCAGCAGATGATTCAAAAGAAACTTCTTCCTTTGTTTAAAGTATCTCACTTTGTAAATTAATTGCATTTAATCACATGATCAAAGCCAGACTTTCTGTCGCTGAAGAAAACCAATGTAGTTTAGTTATTATGTTTCATAGCTTATACTACTCCAAACTACTAAAACATTTAAAAGCAGACAGCATTTTGCCAGTCTTCAGAGACCCACAGTCTGATTTAACCACACCCTTACCATGAAAAGTACAAGTCAAACCAAGCTTTCACAAAATTACAAGCAAACTAGGTCTGTATTTCTTTGTCAAATATCCAGTACTCTGCAGAAATCCAGGCGAAAACGCGCCTGCATCACTGCTCAATTCGCCTTTTTTTCTTCCACCTAACACCCACATAATATTCTTTATTATTCTAGTGAGAATGATACACGTCTTTGAAAGATTCTTGATTTCGAGAACACTCTTCTTAGTGTTATATTTGCTTTAGCAGTGCTTATTATTTTTGCTTGACTTTGTGTAAACGAAGTTGAGGTTACGTGAGAATACTTCCTCTTGGTCAAGGACAGACAGAAATGTCAACGTAAAATCACCCCCTAGTCCCAGAGAAAGAACTATATGCCAATTTTGCACTGGGCCAACTGTTGGGACACTGGGGTACGGGAGAAAAAACAAGCAGATTAGGACTGAAGTGAGCTCACAAGGAAAGTATTCTGCCCCTGAGGGATGTTTACCTCCTAAATGCGGCTTATAGGCTCTTTTACAAATACTGCTTGGAATTGGCAAGATAGAGGGGCAGTGAGATTTTATGTAGCAACAATGATTTCACTTTTGTGGATACACAAGTCCCTCTCTGTTGTTAAAACATGTATTCAAATGTATAGCTTATCTGCAACCATTCATAAAGATGTACATGTAACAGAGAGGTACAGAAATCCTGAGATCAGCAGCCCCTTCTCTCTCTTGCACACATTTGTTTGTTTTTTAGAGCTCTTGATATACCTTTTTATTTAGCTTCAAGTGTAGGGACAGTGCAGCTTTGCTAGGAGTGAATGTTTGGAAGAATGAGATTTATTTCAAAAGTAAGTTGCTACGAAATGTCTCTCTGCTCTTAACTGTCATTGGTTTCGACTAAATTCTAGTTTTACAGCTACAATCCGTATGGTTAAAATTGGCAGTTTTGGTCCAAGCATCGAGAACTATTTCAGCCCAATTCAGGGAAAAAATACAAGTGTGCCAGCAGATAAAGGATTCTGTATTGTTAACAGTACAGCAGCTTAAAAAATAGAATACCTCCCCCCACCAGTAATAATCAGTGGTAAAAAGTCCACACTGCAGCTATTTTAAGGATAACTTTTTATTAACAACTTTGTATCATAGTTGTTCTGAGTTGCTAGGGTGATTGGGGGCAGGGGGGCGGGGGGTTGTTTTGTTTTAAGACTCAAATATGCAATGGCTCGAACTCTGCTAGCAAAGTTAACCCCACCTTTCCAAACTGGCACAAAGGCTATCACTACAAACACAGATTACACATCTTCACCTTCCCCCAAAACACTGGACAGTTTCTTACCTATTTGGTCCTCGGGAATCAGCGATTCGATTGGGGGATCAAGTTCGGAGCTTTGGGACAAATAGTTCTTGACTTGGGTCATGAACTGCCGAATCGTTTGCAGCATATCAGTGCTCGAAACATGGCACTCCTTGTTTTCCTGGAGAAAGCTGACATAGTCCTGCACTAGGCATCCAAAATAAGTGCGTTTGTCCCGGGACATCTCTGCAATTTTCTTAATCATCCTCTTTTCAGGGGTCATGAAGGAACTGAAAACTCCACTGACTTTCCGTAGCTGAGATTTCACAATCTTGGGGAGAACAAACGAACTGTTTCTTTTCTTCTTGGGCTTCAAAGGGGGTGCCATGCTCTCTTGGTCACTTTCCCCCTCAAAATCCTCCAGGCTGCTGTTAGTGTCCCCCTCATAGCCAAACAGCGGCATGCTCCGATCGAAGTCCAGCGAGTCAGACGAGGAGGTGGAAATGCTCATGTCGCTCAGTCTCTGCCTGCCTCCATTCCACGGTATGTGTGACTCAGAGCTGGTAGCTACTGTCTTTTTGGCAGCTGCTGGAGCCGGCTCAGGCAGGGTTCCTCCTAGAATGCCAGCAGCTTCGGGCACACTCACCGAGCCGCAGCCAGGTCGAATTCCTGCTGCTGTCTTTGAGCTACCTTCCACCTCTGAGCAAACAGCCTGCTTCTTCAGCCGAGGAGGTGGAATAGGGGTTGGTTTATTCTGCAGCAAATCCAAGCCTCTCTCTTTCTTATGGTTGACTGTTTCTGGCATGCTCGCCTGCTTTATAGTCCTGGAAAGCTGTGGACTCGTGAGGATGCTATTAATAGAAGGAGGTGGTGGCCGGGGCGGGGGGGAGCGAGGCCTCGCTGTGCCATTCACGTCTTGAGTTCTCGGGCTCTGCCTTTTCAGACTTCCACTGACATCCTGGCTGTGCACTTTTAAGAAGAGAGGATTAATGAAACACAGCGCTCCGTTGGTCTGGCTGCACTCCAGCTCTGAAGGCGTTCTGGTTCGTATAGAATGCACTCCATTTATAAGGCAGAGCTGACGCGAGTCTTTACAAGCACTGTCCAAAGGCACGGGCCTACGGGGAGCTGAAGGATCCTGGGGGTTGCTGTTCGCTGGGGAGCTCCAAAAGTCTGAAAATCATCATTGCGTTAACGTAAGAATGCAAACCAGCATGCAGATGGCTTTCAGAATGTTCAGCTCAACNGGAGGAGATATCCACATGAACCTCTTAAAGCACCACCAGACCTAACTGCATGCTACACTCCTGGGGCTGCTCTTACTCATTTGTAAGTATCATGACCAATGCATAGCTTCAAATCAGCCAACTGAACTAAGCTTAAAAATAAACTGAGAATCAAAGACAGGAATGGAGACTATAACACAGTAATTCTTACCAACCTGAGACTGAAATGAACATAAACTACTCACTAGCATCTCACTCAGGAGAAATAAGCCTAGATTCTCAGCTGGTATTAATAAGCTCACTCCATTAAAGACAACTGTTAGGCTGATTTACACCAGCTCATGGCCACTTATGGCAACTCAACAAAAATTTTGGTTTGGTTTCTTTTGATAGTGAACAAATGAAACTACACGTGAAAAGACAGCTCACATTTTGCTGTGGTGGGTGCACACATAATCTTTAGCTACACAGACCAAATGCTCCCATGTCCTTAAGAGCACTGGCCTGCAGCCCTGCCTTTGCAATGGTGACACAGTTTGTCTGAGGTTTTAGACCCTCAGCAGCACATAAACAGACTGAATGCGCAGTCCCACACCAGCAGTGTGGAAAACCTGTGCTAAACCAGCAAGTTTCAGCTGCAGCCTCTGCACTTGTCCCAGCAAATGTCAGCAAATTTGTGAAACTGAGTCAACAGTAAAGCCCATCAGCTCCTGAAAGTATGAAGATTGAAGCCAGACAAGCCCTTGAAGACAGCAATGGGACTGAAATAAGACTGGAATACCAGAGGAGAGAGATTTTGCTAAAATTTGCCAATCTTGACACAGCCCCTTTTCCTGTAGCATCAAGATGCCTCATTTGGGCTGTTGAGCAATGACACCTGGGCCCAACTGCATGAATGCCAAGCACTCCACAACAGGGTCTGTGCCCTACAGCTGTCTTGCCTACAGGGCAGAAGACAGGAAATGGCCCCTGGTGACAGTCCACTGCCAGAGAACATGTGCAGGCACAGACATATTTCTCTACATAGTCACGCAATGCTGTTGGTTTTTTTCCTGCTCCATGACTTCACATCCTGCCTGCAGATCCCTCGGCAGACTGGCCAGTGTGCCTGGCACGTGGGCTGTTGCAAACACACAGGATGTAAGCACCGCTGCAGGTGAAACACAACAGAGACAGAGAGAGGGAATCTTATGTTCAGCACATGAAACCTTACAGGTTGGCAACAGCCTTGAAACCTTTACCACCAGTTCTTCCTGATGCAATTTGCTGGGCTACATGCTGTTCACCTGCCTTGTGCAGTTCTCCCTCTGAGCCTACAGCACAACAGAGCTCTGACAGGGGCTACTACCCTCTGTGTTCAGACCAGGGTGTTTTGTGCCCATGTGTTGCTTAAGGAAAGCTCACACTTAACAGGAAGGGCCCTTGGGAGTTTTTAGGCATCTCTTGGGTCCACAGCGTTGAAGGGCTGACTTCCTGGTGTGCTCTTTTGCGCGTGGACACCTAAAACTCCACCAGAATCTCAAATTTGTTGTTGGTTTTTGCTCACAGAAACTGTGATCTTGATCTGGTGTATAGCAGCTAATTGATCCCAAGTAAACCAACCACACAGTTAGACACTGATCCATCAGTCTCCTCCTCAGCTTTCAAATGTATTAGCTTAAAGAAACAACACACACAATGTAGACGGAGACTGTTCAAGAGCAAGACTAACTCTGCAGCAAGTAGGCCATGGTGCTTTCAGGTACTGAGGACAAAGACAGTGTGGTTAGTCTGGAGAGCTTGCTCAACACCACCATTATCATCTCCCATGGAGAAACTCACCTAATGTTACTTTTCCATGTTTGCCTCTGTTCCCATGAAAATCCATACTTTCATCTAATTACCTAAACTTGCCAATAAGCACTGCAGAAGTCATTTGTCTCCTCTCTACAACAAATCCCTTAATTGCATAACTACTGCAGCAAAACAAAGTGCAAAGCAGTGCAATACTTCCCTGTGTATGGCTTTGCTGCAAAGCCCCACCAAATAGTTCAAGAGCCTCATGCTAACGCTCTGATTTAGTGAGGATCTGTTTCTAAATCAAAGATGATTCAAAAATCTCCTGGGACAAAGACTGCTGACAGTCAACCCTCCCTTCCTGCAAAATGAAATGAGGCCATTCAGCACTTTGCAGGAGTTGCTCAACCATTCATCTGGGTGGAGCCCATGTTCCAAATCCCACCAGGCTTTGTGTCTCCTGCAAGCTCAAGGTATGCTTTAGAATGAGCCTGCATTCCGTTGTAGCAGTCAAGCAATGCAAGGACATGTCCTTGCATTTTCTTTTGTTATTTTTAAAATTTCACCAAACCAATGCACATGGATACATTCTGCAGATCCTATGTATACACTCCTCCTTTTATTAATATGCTACTGCATCGCGCCACTGATCTGAAAAATCACCATTCGAAGATCACATGTCAATCTGAAAGACATTTTATTAACAGTGAACCTCAGTTCCTACGCTCTCCTGGCAACTCCAGCAAATTATCAAGCTTGTGCCTGCTATGTGAGCCTGCAGCCAACATTAGCCCTTGGAGGAGAAGCTATGTCAAATCTCTGTCTGGGGATTTTAAGACTTGCTTTGCTTAAGGGATGCCCAGAGAGGGGAGAGGAGAAGGAAGGAAGGAAGGAAACAGCACTAACAAAAATATCACAGAAGGCACAGAAGGAAGGAAGAGCACCAAGGTCACCATTTGACAAGTACAAGGTTTAGCCTGCCTAATAAGAGAAGCTGCTTTTCCGAATTAAATCTGTATCATCACTGACCAATATGAACTACACTTACTGATACAGACTATTTCTTCAAGCTTACAGCAGTGCTACAGGGAATGACATCTATGTAGAGAACTACTTACTCAGTCCAAGCTGAGCAACCTCTTCAAGTTCAGCTTCTGTCTTTGCTGCAGCAATAGCATGAGGCAACTTCAGGGTGAATGGAAGGACATCCCTGTTATCAAAGAGAAAAGCAATTATGGTTTTCACAACAACATCCATAGTTTTGAAAGCATTTGTTTTCAACACTGGAAGTGGCTGAGCTCTGATTCTTATTTTCTGCTTGAGCCGTGGCAGGTAGCAAGAGCCTTAAACACACAGCACACAGTGAAAACATTACCAACCCCACAGCTCCTTTACATTGGAAAGTGACGTGAAGTGCAAATGACAGTCAACTCCCCAGAACTCTCTTAAGGCTCATTTCCACAGAGCCATCCAGTATTTTCTCCCATTACAGCAGAAGCTTTTATACCTGGTCTTTTACAAGCATACCAGTGAGATGCAAAAGTGTTATCTGCCCTTAACCCTTCAAAGCAGCTTCTTGTTTTCTGAATAGGCTGTTGATTGCTCTCAAAGTTGAGTTCCAATTCTCAGAATAAAAATTTAAATGAGTACTTGGGCAGCTACCCTAAAAATTTCTAAGCTAGGATGTTTTAGTGCTACTCCGTCCTAGGCTGAAAACACACTTCATTTAAGAAAGTCTTCATAGTTTATTCTCATATGTGGTTTCTCTTCACTGCATACTAGAAGTTCAATGGGAGATGCATGAATGCATGAACAACATCATAAGCCAAATCCAGTGTAAAAAGCTTTTAGACAGAGATTTAAGGGACAAAACTACTTAACTGTATATACATTGTACGAGTACTACCATCAACCAATACTATACCTCTTGCCTGCCCAATTGGTACCAATACACCCTCAAACAACAGAGCATGCTAAACCGCAAAATCTGTAATAGAAGTACCTATGTAATTAAGAGTAAATGAGAACAAATGGAGCACAGNTTTTTTTTTTTTTTTTTTTTTTTTTTTAAGGCTGGGAACAAGCCAACCATCTGTGG
Organism: Fregata magnificens; assembly: GCA_013389945.1. Classification (NCBI taxonomy): domain Eukaryota; kingdom Metazoa; phylum Chordata; class Aves; order Suliformes; family Fregatidae; genus Fregata; species Fregata magnificens. Next base: position 381,221 of record WAAD01003957.1, on the reverse strand, counting down.
AAGCACAGACAGATAGTGGGTTTTTATCACATAAATATTCTCTATGCTGTATGTTAACTTGTTGAAAAAACAGGATCTCAGAATGCCACTCAAATTCAAATCAAGCATATGCACGAGACTGATACACCAGCTAAAAAGTACTTGAAAAGACACTTTCAACATCGTACCACAGATAATCTAGACTCTAGAACATCATCATGGACTCAATACAAAGATAGGTAACTCCTGACTCCTCATACAAACCGACTTGAGTACCTATTGCAAGAAATTCCCTGTGGTTTTAGGCAATCATCCTGGTTTTGCTGTGATGTACCAAATGGTACTCTCTCTTTCTCACAGTAGCTATCTGCTTCCCTAAGAAGCCTACACATTTTCCTCTTGCACCCCCAGCAATCCTAGACTGCTGCCTGAAGGGGACAAGGATGCTGGGTAGATGCTGCCACTTAAGAAACATTAGGCAAACAGAAACACTTAGGATGTTTCTCCACATAATGGGGAAGCAAGCATCCGCTTCTAAAAGTATACCCACAGTCAAAGAGTGAGCTCCATTTATGGAAATCTCTGGACAAGTTTGCAGCTGAAGTTGTATTTATTACTGGTATCTGTGGATGGGTTTGCAGCTAAAGTCGTGTTTAAGAAGATGCGCTAGGAAAGGTTTAACACCATGTCTAAGTTGTGATCGCCGCTCTCTTCACTTCTTTCGTCTTCTCCAAAGGGCAACAAGAAAAGGAACAGAACAATAAACAGGTGAAGAGCCTAGTTATGCAGTTTTGTATGTGCTTCCTGAATGGGAGGCATGACTGCATCAGGATACTAAATTCACACTTGGCTGACTGAAATACCATTAAGAAAATCAAAGCCACTTTGCAGAGAGAGACTCTCTGTTAGGAGACTCAAGAGCAAGGCAACAAGCTACTGTATGTTTGTGGGCTTACTTTTAGCAAACATGAGGCAACTTAGAGCCTTCAGTGAAAGAAAAGGGATAAACTAATGCAAAAAAAAAAAAAAAAAAAATCTACATTTGCTGCATGCTCCCAGTAGGCACTTACAGGGAATTTACCAGAGCCTGGCTAGTACGCAGAACTGAAAGGGGAACAAGATAAGGAATCTCTCATCATTAAACTGCTTTTAAATGCAGTTTCAGCTCATTTTTCATCTGAGTGCTGACCAATTACGTATGTGGTATAAACGCTTCTTTCATCACATGCATGTACAGCTCGGCAAAATGAAGGCCTGTAACAAAGTGGGTCTAGATGCTTCTCCACCACATACAAAAACAGTAAGCACAGCAACCTAAGTGCATCCCTAGTGAGCATTTCCCACAGCAGAAATCACCGCTGTGAGCGCTAACTGGCAACCTCGTTGCAGTAAAAGGACCAAGACCATCAAAGTTGCCTCTTCCTCCTTCCTTCAGAAAATGTGCAGATATGCAGTTTGGCTGTGTCCTGCCTGTGGACAAATGTAAGCCTGGAAGTTTTCACTAGTAAACTACAGTAAAACTGAAAACAAAAGATAAAAAACACCAGCTATTTTTTCTCTGCATACTACCTGGAAAACAAGTTGGGCAACCATAAACTGGAAAGCTGATAAGGCCATTTTTTGGGGCTCACAACTTACACATCTCTCAGTTGTGATATTCTACAGTGTGATCAGACATTTTTTCATTATGCTTCAAAACTGCTTTTTACTCGCAATTCCAAGAAATGGACATTGCAAGGTAGTTTATGGTGCTTATGAAATGAGTTTCAGAGCAGTTAAGAAAGCATTACAAGATACCAGCTAAAGTGAAGTTCAACTTGGCAACACCTCACAGTTGGGTGGGTAACAAACACCAGCCTTCCAATAATCAGCACCAAATAAGACAGAGAGACTTTGCTTCCAATTCTCATCTCTTATTTCTCCCATTACCTTCTAAGACTCCGGAGAATCTCGTTTTTTCAAGACAGTCTAGCAAATGCGACTCAGAATGTAACACCATCTTACCTGCTAATACAGTAGAAAGCAATGAGCCTGAATAAATCAGCAAAACTTATTCCAGACCCCTCCAAGGAAAACGCTGCGGAGAAAGTTACAAGAGGGAAAGAATCACACATCTATCCACCATTTCTTAGAAAAGCTTAATAAAATGCATCTCAGATTTTTGCATAAAACTAATAAGTTTGCACCATCAAACTAGCTACTGTTTGGTTAAGAGAAAATGACTTGGTGGAGGAGTATGTCTCTGCTACAGGCATTTTTAAGAATATACTGATAGTCTTGGTGGTGGGTTTGGTTTTGTATTCCAAACATATGGGCTAATTCCTGGGAAACAGATCAAGTCTGATTAGGATTGCACAACATTTTACTAATAGACAACAAATCGATAATAACTGAGGCTTTGTTTGCCCAGTGTACTAATATACCTAATTTTAAATCTCTTATTTCCTCCTCTTGCATTCCGTCCTACTCACTTGTTTTCTCCCCAGATGTGTTAGCACCTAATGGGAGATGATAAATTTTCATTCCCTTGAAGAAAACCACTTAACCTGAAAACCCTTTTAAAAAAACTCAGACAATTCTGTTTCGTGCCATTGCCTTGCACAATGGGGGAGGAAGACACAAGCAATGCCTTTCATTTTTTCCCACTGCATACCACTATTTCTTATTGATATAAATACTCGTTCACAGTAACGATGACATGGAAGTGATTGCCACCTCACTTACATTAAGCTCCCTCTGATTCCAGTGGGAAGTCTCACCCCATGACTACAAAGATCAAGCAGAAGCAGCTCCTAGAGGGAAACAATCTAAATCTTTCGCCTCTGGATATGACTGAGGCCAGAACAACAGAAGGAAGAGCATTTATGAAATACAACGGTAGCGTAAGACAGGTTCCTGAAGTACACGAATGCCGGTCTCTTGCTCTACAAAGGGGTGAATGGGAAGTCTGTGATTGCTTCAGTCTATCCCTGAGTTAGACAAGCCAGATCATGGGGATGAATCTCCGGCTGGTGTGGTACGCACACTGTTGCTGTTTCACTGGCAGAGGAAGGCTTTTGAAATACATCTCCCAAGGAAAGTACTTCCACTGCTGCAGATGCTTCAGACACCTCGGCTGAAACAAGGCAGACTCCCAGGCTTGGTGGGGAAAGCCAAAAGCCATGCAGCAGCTTTGGATACCTCAGCAACGCCTCTCAGTAAGTAGCAAAGGCGTAATTTTGTCAGTACTCCTTGCTGTAAGGCCAGCTCCCCCACGCAAGGTTCCAGTGCTACTATGAAGTCTGCACATGAACCAGAGGAAAACTTAAGTCACATACTGATCTTTTATGCAACCTTTACACTGAAGGTCAACCTGGTCATTTATGTGGCTGGAAAAAGGGATTTCTAAGAGAGACCCTAACAATGAAGACATTAAGCATGCAGGTAATCTGGGGGCAGGCTAAGAGAAGATGGGTGTTCAGATCCCTGACTACAATTAAAACCTCAGCTATGACTGGTGAGTAAAAACATCAGTAAATACTTCCCCCTTGTGGTAAAATTTTATTCATGAAAGACAATATATTATTCTTTTATTTTCTCGATGGGAGAGAGGGAATTCATTAGTGTAACAAACCTATGAACACAGCCTTAGATCACACAGATTAAACACATCTATACTACTGCCAGTCAAGCAGCTTTCTACAAATATTAATTCACCTATGTGAGAGAGATGACTTTGTGGCTGAAAAAAACAAAACAGAAAAAAACCTATCATTGATAGCTTTCTCTTCTCTTTGCCATGCCTTGTTTGTAACTGGAACCAAAACCAGACACATAAAATTAACTTTTTGTTGCTGGAGGCAGTAAAGGGAGAGGTAAAAAAGGAAAAACTCAACTAAAATTATCTCAGTTTACTAATAAAAATAGAAGTTAACTACAGACCCTCTATTTCAGGGAAGTTTAACTGAAATTGTTACTGATTTTCTCCAGTTTTCACTTTCTCGTTAAAATGAACCATTTGCTCCACTTGCAGTTTCTGCATCACATTCACTCACCAGCTGCCGCTTCCTTTTTTCATTCCTGTATCTCAAACGTATTTTTCACACCCTCCCTCTAAAGGGATGAGGGCAATATTGTTTTGAAACTGACTGGAACTCTAACATTTGCTCATTTCTATTAGAAAACAGGGAACAAATATAGCTGGAGTTAAAAAAGGAAAACTCAATGATCTCACATCAGAAACAGCTCCAAAGGGTTAAAATCCATGTGGTTATTACATTTAAAAAAAACCCAAAAACACCACAAAAACCCCACAAAACAAAACAAAAAAACCCCACCCCAAACCCAAATAACACCACACCAAAATTTGTAGACAGAGCGAGCTCATGACAGAGTTGCATCCAAGTACAGTCCCCTGCATACAAGGAAATGCAAGGACATTTCATTGAGAGCAGACAGGATTATAGACCGTGTTTCTATAGAAGAGGATAACTACTCATAAAAATCAATGACTCCTGGATTCAGCAACGTACATAAAAGAAATATTCCACTTGTGTCCAGCACAGACTTAAGCGTTTCTGCTTATCTTCCCTTCTCCAGGACATGCCTGACCCACTCGCAGAGCCCTCCACAGAGAGCACTGTAGGCAGCCTGTGACACTGTTCGCGTGACTTTGGGTATCTTCTGCTCTGGGTTTCACCAATGCAGAGTGCTCCTGGCTCATACACGGTGACAAATAGCTGAAAAGTATGCAACCCGCAACTTACTGTACGTGCTTTCTTTTATTGCAAATTCTTTTAGGCAGGACCCACTGTCACTGGGCAGACGCAGAGAGATGACTTTCTTCTGCAATCTTGCAGATTTCCTAACCAGAAATATCTGTTGTGGAGAAGGCAAAAGGACATGGTTTTAGCTTCATCACAGATGCCTTAATAGAGACAGATTATAGACAAAAGGTACCAGAACAACTTCATGATCTCTGATCTATATAAAACGTCTCAGAATTTTACTCAGTTGTTACCGTATCAGGTCCAACAGCTTGATGTAAAATGGTAGCAGAACATTTAGAAAAGCGTCTCATCCTTGCATAACACAGACACATGACACCAAGTCCATTATGTCCTTCTCCAAGCTCTCCAGTTTAACACGCAGCAAATCCCAAGCCTTGAGTCAAGCTGCAGAGTCTGGAGGAGACTGATGGTGGAGTGCTCCTGTGTCCCACCAGCCCATTCATGCAACCCTTCTGCACCAGGATGGAGGCAGCATTAGAAACATGCCATCAGCCTCATCCAAGCAGACAGGGCCTGGTTTCCATCGTAGCAACTTTAATGCAGGCACCAGTGAAGGATAAAACACTGTAATTTCCCATTTATCTATTGCTTTCTCATTACGGGGGAATACATCTGTTACATACAACCCTGGTTAGCAAGGTCCAGCTCTGGAGCTGTAATTGCAGCAGTCAAATTCTCAGCTCCAGAGGACCCCAAACTAGTCCCCCAACGGATCAGCCCAGGCAATGGGTCACACTCCAACTGGTCCAGCCGCCAAGCACTCAGGAAGCCCTCACTTAGATTATTCAAAGCACAGAAGAAATGGGAGTACCGTGTTGGTTGGTTGGTTTGGTTTTTTGGTTGTTGTTGTTGTTTTTGGGGGGTTGGTTTGTGGTGGTTTTTTTTTTTGTTTGTTTGTTTGGTTTTTTTTTTTTTTTTTTTTTTTTTTTACAACTAACACTTGCATCAAATAAATTGAAATACAACTTCTTACCCCAGGAGGCTGGGCCTGCAGAATTTCCATGGCTTCAACATCATTCAGACCAAGCTGCAGCCACACAGGGTGAGTATGGAGGAGCTTGTCCAATATGCTTAGCTTGTTGGATAGGCTGTCATATCCAGAATCCCGGGGGCAGCTTTTTACATCATTTTTCTCAGGAGAGACATTATCCATGTCCTTTACTAGACTGTGAAAAAAATTTTAACAATTGAATTAGACATGCTAATCTCCTATAAACATCCTATAAACAGTTCAGCAAACAGAGTTATCACAAAGCTAATGGCACTGCTGGCACCCTGGACTGGTATTTCTCCTACTAAGAACTCCTACAATTCATATACACAAAAATTCTCTTATGGATAAGATTGTTCTTTCATTTGTCCTCAATTTAACAGCTAGCTTTAAGATAAGCCCTAGCATTCTTCTATTAGCTTGTTGAAATCGGCAATCACTTCAGATACAGGTGTATATGCATACATGATTGACCGAACATTTCATGTCCTACCTTTGTTATGTTCACCTTTGGAAAAATGTCTCTTCAAAGGCAAGGGGGGGGGGGGGGGGGGGGGGG
>WAAD01003957.1:352930-374906 GCA_013389945.1 Fregata magnificens | reverse complement strand
GGGGGGGGGGGAGGGGCGGGCAGCAAAATCCCCCCAAATAACTCCCCCCTAAGGCACAGCTTCATTAAGAAATCATCCTAAGTGGTAGTAATTTTTTATGGTCCGTGCTCTAAATCCTCTAAATATTTACATTTTTGCCATTTTGCCATGAAAGGTCCTTACCTCACATTTTAGTACTACACTTCCCAGGATCAGAAGCAAGTAAGGAATTGTATATTTATGCTCCTAATTCTCTTGGCTCTGGATCGACTCCTTTGTGAGGAATAAAGGCTAAGCTAAGTGTGAATGTGGCAAACTAATGTAAGGCTAAAATTCATTTGGGGCAGGGCAGCTAAAGTTACTGCTAAATTCAGTAACGAAGTACAGTTCTTGAAGGCTACAGATACTTGCTATGCATTAAAGATCCAAATAAGCAGAATACTTTGAGAGTTGCTTTTGTTATACAAAGCTTCGCCATCATTCTTATAATACAGAACACCCAGTACAATTGCACGTGTTGCTCGTTCATAGTCCTCATTTTTGAGCTAGAAGTACATCCTATGATTCTTCCAGTGCTAGAAATCACTACAGAACAGATACTCTGGTAACAGCTTCCTGATGACAATATTTGAGCATAGGCAAAAAACACCCTGCAAGCTCAAGATCTGACTCGCTAAGATGTCAGGCACAGAGGTTGTGTTCTCCCTGCAGACCTTTCCTGATGGCAGAAGAGTCCCTGAGCGGCAGATGGCAACGCAGCTGCATTTCCCCACTGCAAACTGTCTCGCAGCTCTTCTGAACTTTGTGTTTTGGACAGGCAGTAAGCATCATTAACAGCATTCACCACGTTCATTATGCCAGCTACTGTACCCAGAGCAAGTGGGTAGAGACTTCCCAAGCGCAGGAGCACTGAATACTTAAAACCAAACAAAAATCCGCACCCCCCACCTCCCCCCAAACCCAACCCCAAAGCAAAACCCACGAACCAAACAACAAAACCCCCCAAACCACCCAACTGCTTTTTTCTAGCTTTGGTCAACAACTTGCAGCATCGCTGGACAGGGCTAGAAAGGAAAGTAAATACGGTAGAGAACTTTCACTGAATGATCAGGTAAGAACAGGCACAATCATTCAAACTTTTCATGACCTGGATCAGTTATCACTACCAGATCACCTATGCGCCTCTCCCCTTCCTTTTTGTCCTCTTTCTCTGTTTGCTGATTTATTATATGATGCCCTTTAGATTTGCAAGGCATCTAAAACGCAGATAAACTTCCCACTCAGAGCGTCAAAAGCTGTTAGCAACTGCCAATATACCTTCAAGGGGCACAAAACACACAGAAACATGTGTGCAGAAGTGACGTAGTGTTTACATCAGTTATGACAGGGCTCTGAAACTGCCACAATAGTAATCCTGGGTTCCCCTTTCAACCACAGTCCCAGCGGAACCTAGTGTTGTAACGTATGAATCTCCACAAAAGTCGAATCATGAATTACAAAAGTGTTTTCATGAGCTGTACCTCCAGTAAATATTGCTCAGAAACTTCCCACTCACCTTCAGAGCCAGTTAGCAACGTTAAAAACCAAAGACAGCTGTGGTAAAGTGCAAGTTACACACTGACACTCGCTGCCAGCTTAACTAGATATAACTTATTTCCATTCCTTGGTCAAGAGGTGGAAACTAAACACCTTGCGGGGGGAACATGTCTGAGGGGGAGATTTTTCTTTTGCCTACAAAAGAAAGGTACATCACATGCAAAAGAAGGTGCACAACTGGTATCAGCTATAAGGACTGGCACTGCTTGCTACCATGAAACAACCTAAAACTAGTAACGGTTTGCACACGTACATAGGGTCACAGTGTCCCTCTTCGGAAGATTAATTTGAATAGGGAGCTGTCGGGTTTTTGGAACCTCCAGGCACTTATATGCACAATCGCTCCCACATGCTGAGATCTGAGGAGGAATGCAATGAGTGAGCCCACACCTTACTGACCTAGATACACACGCACTTCTGTGTTGCAGCTCCTTCTGCCCCCTCAAGAAATAAGCCAAAGATTACGAGTATCTGATCATGATGAGACTTTCTGCCACTCCTAAACACTACCAATACAAATGACCCCAATGCACTTCAGCTAGATCAGTACTAGTATGTTATTGCAATCCACAGGAAGGTAAACTAGGAACAAGCACCACTTAAATTATTTCCTATCCAAATAATAAAGAAAGAGGCAAAGAGAAAGATCAGACCTGGTGAACTCTGGCAAGAGCACAGCTTGGAAAAACCACATCTGGCAAACCATGTACAACCTACGAGAAGCCACTTCCCAGGGTCCGGGAGATAAATGCAGTCAGAAGTCCATTGGTCTGTTTTGAGAGCCTGTTTGCAATGGTCTAGCATGACTGAGCATCATAGTCTGAGTTTGTTTTTTATTCTTAAAATTATTTTAATTAATGATCTGGGCACTAAACATACAGTCAAACCCTGACACATAGGAGTTCCTGAAATTTGTCACATCTTAGAGTTAGACTGTAAAATTATTTGGGACTGGGACGTGTGTGTAACTTCTTTGGAAACAATAGCATGGAAAGAAGAACCATTTGAATTCCTCACGATCACCTGATTAATTCAAGTGTACAGAACAAGTTGCTGTAACCTAAATGCTAGCAAAATATGCTGTATATTATGCAACAATTAAATTTCTCTCCTGATTTTACTTTTGGGGTTTTTTTGGTTAGTTGGTTGGGGTTTTTTGTTTTGGTTTGGGTTTTTTTTGTTGTTGTTTGTTTGTGTTTTGTTTTGTTTTGGGGGGGGGGTGGTGGTGGTTTTTTTGTGGTTGGTTGGTTGGTGGTTTGTTCCCCCCCCACAGTGACTCCCAATAAAAGACAATCTGACTATGTCACATTAAACTAAAAATTGAAACACAAATCAACCTCCACAGATGGTCTACTTTAATGCAGGGATACTACACTGGTTCATCTCCAGTGGGAGAGGAGTTTCAACTCAACTCACAATGAATTAAAGAAAATACATGATTCATGCAAATTTCCTTAGATTTGAGAAAATCCATAAGCATGTGGGAAGTAAACAGACGTAATTGCCAAGATAAACAATGCTGTGCTGCATCCTGATTAGACTTCACTCACAGTAAAAAGGACAAGGAGCAGGCTGAAGCCTGTAACCAGGATGACCCTCTCATACCCATAGGGTTGTAACAGACACCTCGATCACGTATCTACAAAACAAATGCTCCTGGCCCTCCCGCTCGCTACAGCAATTTGCTTTTGGTGTCTCAAATCCTACCTATGTCTCTTGCTCTAACTTTGTAAAACCTAAACTTCTAACATTTCTCCCATTTTTTTTGTGGGACTTGGGACAACGAGCCAATCTGCTCTCTGAAACTACTGCCAACCTCCCCAACCTCTTGCGTTGACAAACACTGGCCTGAGGAATAGACTTTTCTCTCTTTGGGATTGCGGACACAGTGAAAGTGCATCCAGCTTGCATGCACATCCTATCAGGGTGACCAATGCCGTTCCATGGGTTTGCTGTATTGAATTAAACTAAGCCAGCTGCTGTAGGATTTACACACCCCCCCACTTCTGTGGAAGAACTTACCCACCCTCCTGAGGGCACGAGGAGTTGGAGGAAGGACCTAGATGACCATCAGCATTTGAGGGATTCAGTCTGCTCCCACACTGTGGAGAAGGCTGGTTATCAGCCCAAATGAAAGAGCAACCCTGGGTTTAGCCTGTCATCCCAGATGCACTTACTAGCCACGAGGAGGGTCATAGCAAGAGACCAGGTTTGATACTATAATGAAGATAAGGACTCTAATTTGCACTTCAATGTGTCCACATTTCCTCACTCCGTTTTTTGCCTGGATTGGTCTCTAGTTTTAGGGCACTTGCACAGCAGGATCATGTTAGCCAGGGGGAGGGAGAGAGAGAAGAGGAGGTCTGCTCTTTGCCCATGGCAGTAGGATGCTCAGCACCTCTGCAGTGATGCCACTTAACAAGCCTTGCTGCCAACGCTTTGCCATGGTGCAACGGTTTGCAAAACACAGCTCTGTGTGCAGATTAATTATTCTCCCACCCCATTGTTACTCAGCAGCAAGGAATACTCCTCTCATTTCTTTCCCGGTCACAAGGGCAAGGAGAACAGCAACAGGCAGGTAAAGTGAATCTTTCTAAAACTGCAGATGAGTGTGAACCTTGCTCCAGTCCCACCAGAGGCTCCCCACAGTTAACCCAGTTTGACTCCCCACTGCAGAAGTGCCTGGATTTCTGTAAATCCTGCAATCTAGCAGGCCTTAATCGCACCAGCCTATACAGTCATACCAAGCATCAGCTGGGAGAGGGCATAAGCCTCTGCTGAGCACTGCCTCCACTCCTCAGTAGCTGGACTGTCACTTTCTTCTCCAACCCATTACAGCTGAAGAGACAGGACAAAGCTGCTGGAGAAAAGGGTGTTGGATACTTGCCTACCTGTCAACAGTAACAGAAGCAATTCACCGTGCAAGACACAGAAGATGACTCTACTTAAGTTAATAACTGCTGTGGAAAAATGTAGAAGACACAGGCGTGAGGGCTGTCCAGTGCAAAACATGAGGGAGGGAGCAAAGTTCTGCCCTTGTTTCTGTTGTGGTAACAGAGCAGGAAGGGAATAAGGTGCAGCACTGCCACCACCAGCAAAGCATCCCTGAATCATATCACAGGCACCAAGTGCTCCAGGAAGACTGGGGCTTTACAGCCTTCCCTCCAGAGGGACAGCAGCAAGCTTTTTCCCCTCACCATCATTCACAAAGACAACAGACGCGCAGGGGTCCTGCGGCCCTCGAGGGACACTGAGTGACTCCTAAAAGACCATCTGGATGCCACCAGCCACGTCATGTGTGCTCCCCCACCCTACGTGGACCTGGGCTGCCACTGCACGCAGAAGCTCTCTGGTTACCCTTTCAAAGGTCACCAGTACCGCGCAGGTTAGAAATTTATCCCATTTATGCCCTTTTCTGACAACTCCACTCATTTGCATTACTGAGATACGTGTCTGTGCTGGGAAGAAGTCCAGGTGTCAAACACGGTGGAAGACTGAAACGGATGAGGTGAGTGTCCCACTTAAAACACATTTTTACAAGCCTCTTTTTTTACCTGGCTTTTACATGCTTACAAGCCAAAGTTGTGGGCCCAGTTACTTGAACCATTCTCAATATTACTTGGGCCACAGATGTAAAAAAGTCCAAAATATAACTGGGGGGAGGAGTATAAATCTGAAAGTCACCACATAACCACAAAGAAAAAAAACCCCCACCAACCCAAAAACCACAACCACCACCAGTAAGCAAAACCCCACACCACAACACTAAAGTCGCAGAGGCGCGATTTCATGTACTTATTTTTCTGAATACAGTTGAGGCTCTTGCAACTGCTGCCTTTCTAAAACCGTTCTGAGTGCATGCAGATATATGCTTAGATGAAAAACGAGCAGGGAAAACAGACATTCCTTTTAGGTCAAATTTCTCTAGATGCAAATCCAAATGCCACATCAAGATATCAACTTCTGAACAGCAGAACACACAATAATAAAAGCAACCTACATTAATTATAAAGTTCAAATTAATTACAAAGAAATAAAGTTATGATAGCAAACACATCCTTGTGGGGAGTCCAGTTTAAATAAGAACTCTGGAAAACCTTAGTTGAAATTGCTGTAGTCTTGCTCTGTAGTTCTATATAAACAAAAGATACCAGTTCACAACTAATTATACAATTTATATCAACTTTGATACAACTTCTTCCTTACATAGAAGCATGCAGTTCAGAATTATGTAGTCACACAAAAATTGACCTTAGTTCATTTATTCAGATTACATTTATCATCCCAAAAGTGACAGAGAAGAATGAATTTCTTGTTTTATTGGATGGGTATTAGTTCCATATGAAATTGAAATCAGTTAAGTAACCATGGAAATCACATTATTCACTTTTTCACGTTAGTTTTACTCACATATTTTAATCAAAATGTATTTTGCACTCAAAATTAACAAATTCAGTTTAAAAAATCCATTTTAAAAAAATCAGTAAAATAAATCCCCTGGATCTGTAAAATGGGGAGATTTAATTGACTGTTTTCAGCTAAGTGTATCCACCAAGATTTTAGAAGTAGTAGATCTTAGTCTTTCATATATATGGCGTATTCAAAGATACAAGAAGCTTTTTCTTAACTGAAAATTAGCTAGTGATCTTTGAAATTAATTAGCTGAATCCACCGAAATGGAGAGAGTATCCTTTCCACCCCTGTAAAAGAACTGTGCTTTCAAAACCTTTAAAACTTGAATAATATGCAACCAGGTAGCCAAGGACTTTAATTAGTTCAGCTGTCACGTTCTTTACCACTTGGGGCAACAAAGGTGCTGCTCAATGTTTTATTTAAATATATACTGTAGTAACTTTTAGCACATTTCAAAAGTATTTATAGAAAGAAAAAAAAAGGTAAAAACCATGGATTTAATTCTAAATAACAAACTATTATCCACTTCATTAACTCACTGCCTTGAAGAACAAAGCCCACCAGCTCCAGAGCTGGCCCAGACTGTGCGGTCAGATAAAACGGAACACCTGCATCTGTTGCTTTCCTCTTGCAACAAATATTTCAACAATAAGTACAAAAATGTGTTCTCTTGTTAACACAACGATTAAAATATTGAATATCCTCCAGATGTCAATTTAACAGGCATTACCCATCAAGCACAACAGCCATAGGCAAAGCCAAAAAGGTACAAGTTTAACATTACAAATTTCCACAGTCCACACCTATGTGGCACGATCTATTTTAAAACGCCAGAACTTTTATCTGCACTGTAATATGCATCTCAAATCATTTTAAGGTTAAGGAAATGCCCCCATCTACTTTTTTTTTTTATGTGCAAGATACTCACATGTAAATTAACTTAAACACATAACCCACAAAAGCATCAGCTCATAACAGTCAATACTTTACTTCCTAACCTGAGAACATAAATCAATCATGTTATTGTATGTTGAATCTTCACTGAGCCACTTGAAGCAACAGACATTTTTAGTCTTTACAGCGTGAAAACAAAGCTCATTGCCGTAGACAATAGGAATAGCATTAGTAGTTTCCTGCTTTAGACATTCATCCGTATCCAAGGTTTGTAACAAGGAAGTAGAAGTGAAGTTCAGTTGCTTTTAGAAGATATTAAGGCAAATACACAGAACAACTGAATCTCTGGGCACTCTTCCTGCACAAAGGCAAATTCCTTGAATCAAGACCAAGATTATCTACACCCCCTATGTTGCTAGGACGAGAAGTGCTAGGACATAAGCCACCCAAGAAGAGAGCACAACGGAAACACTCCTGTCATGGTACACCTCCAGGAACTATGAAAATAAAGATTTTAATCACCTTCGCAAATCAGCAGATTCATCTTCCACTGTGAGATCTGTCTGTACCATCTCCTGTTTCAGTTCTCCGATTTCTGAGGCAATTGTGTCAATGAGCTAGAAAGGGACAAAAATAGTATGACGTCAAGTGAGTGGAAGAGGCGTGGAAAAGAAGCCCAGGCAAGTTTAGTCACCAGAGATTACAAACTTTTTTTTTTTTTTTTTTAAATAGCATCCTATTTGGACTTCCCCTTGCAAAGGAAAAAGTAAGGGTTGGGGCCACTTATAATCGTTCTCGGAGGAAGAACAATTCCTGTTTCGTGCCAGTACAAAACCTTCCAGGTTAGCTAGCTTTTTTATTTAAATATATTACATCTGCAGCCTCAACATATTATACAACAGCTTAAAAGAACTAAATGATTTGGTCATTTGTCGCACTTACTTTCTCAAATAAAAAGAAAAAAATATAATTAGAAGAATTCTATCTGCAAGAGTTATTTCAGAAGGGACACTAAGCCAGCATTACAATATTGTGGTGGATGAAAAGTAACAAAGCAAGAAGGAAATGGATGGCTGCTTTTCACATTAAGTCTTGGACTGCACTTGAACAGAACAACTCAATTAAAAGGGAACTGCCTTGTAACACTTCAGCTCAGGTGGAACACAATTCTAATTTTGGACACAAAAGCAAGAACTCATTTTAAAGTGGGCGAGATTAGCACTAGGGCTGTATCCTGAGAAATACAGCATTTGCTAGCCAGATGTCTGGGAAATGTTTTGTTGAGCAGAAACCAACTACGAAGTTTGCAAGGCGCACTGTCTTGGACGTTCTTTGCAGCAACTGCATAAAGTTTGCTTGACACACTGCACGATGACAGTATATAAACCCTGGCAGTGTTCCCCCTCTCCTGCCTGTAGTGAAACCTAATGAAAAGGTTTGCAGCGATGCCATCTCCTCTATCACCACCCCTGCACCTCAGAGCAAACAAACAAAAACCCTGGCAGACAAAGTAAAAACACCTTTCCAGTCAAAGTTAGAACAGTCTTCACAGTCACCCACAAGACGTGACCCTGAGTCCTACTAGCGCTAGGTAGCTCACGTACAGCTCTGCTGTACGCAGCATTTTCAAAGAATTGCAGGCAACATTTTCCTATACTGTTTTATTGGATATTTTCCTCTACCTCAGAAATTCACATCCTCCTTTGCTGTGCAGCATTATTCTGATCAATTAAACAAAAGTTTCAGTCTCCACTTACAATAGGCCAACTCCATTAAGTTCACCTTAAGTGAGAACGAATCACCATACACTACATCCATACCATAGGCTTCTTGCTGTCAAGGTCAGAGCTCGCAGCCATACTGTACCACTGGCATTACAGTTTACAAAGATCTTCCACCTGCTGACTCTCAAACACCCCCTGAGTCACTGTGGCAAGATGTGAGCAATGCCTTCCTGACCACGAGAAAGAGCAGCAGGAGGAACTCGCGTCGTCCTGACGGAGCAGCCTCGCACCTCACTGCAGCACTCGGCACCCCTATGAAACAGCATCTCCAAAAAAGAGCCACTGAGTGCCCCGCTAGGCACAGGTAAATTCATTCCTCCTTTTGCATAAGGGATGAATCCAGCCCCCACATTGGCTTCACACAGTGAAAAAACACATGTGCCACTGCTGTCGGATGAGCCTCACTAGAAAGGCACTGCGTCATCATGCACATCTGACAGTGGTTATGGGCAGCAGCATTGCCTTAGAGGGAAGCTTTGACCCAGGTGCTCAGAGAGCAGTACCAGGCTCTAGCCAGTACATGGCTGACTGCATCTTGCAGATCACACTGCTTTGTTTTTTCCTCTTTTAAAGGCTCTACTGCCTTAGCATCATCATCCTTAATACATTTATTCTTGTAATCCTCTGAAACGCAATACAGCTGCAACTCTCACTGACCTGATGGACGGGGCATTTCATGCTATGGTGTGCTGCCCCTGAACAGCGAGGTTCCACTTCTTCCCTCAGGCTGGCTTGGCTGTTCATCTAGCCCTGTTAGCTGCTTCAGCTTACTAAAAGGTTGGAAGACTTTTCCCACTTTGTCTTTTGGTTAGTTTTCTGCTGGTTTAGTGAGCTGAACCTAATTTCTGAGGGGGTCAGACAAGCTCCAGAGCAGAAACCAGGAAACAGAGGACAGCACCAGGCTGGGGATACATCTGCCCCGTTCAGCAAGCCACTAGATCCCGTCAGCCCCAATGTGAAATCATGCCCTGTTGCTCAGCCACCCCAGCAAATAGCTCAGGGTTTTGGGCTGTTTGTGGTGACCTTGGAACAGAGAACCTATCTCCCAGTTTAGGCACCCCAAAGTAGCCAATAACTGGGTCAGCCACCCAAAACTCTGCAGTCTGACCAGGACACCTCTGGAATTCAGACCACTCAGGTCTTCCAGCCATCTACTCAGTAGCAGGAAACATGCTTTTGGGCTGACACTTACTAATGAAAAAATAACTACCAGCCTCCACAGGGAATAAAAAGCTGCACACCCCTATCACGCACTGTATTCAGAGTGGGTGCGTGCACGTGATGGTCTAAGAAGCAACTCCCAGGATATTTAATCAAATATTTTTCTTTTTAAAATAACACCTGAAATCATGAGAAGCCATGACAAAATTTCAAGTCAACCGTTAAAAGAACGAAATTTAAATACATTTTTTAATCACGTGGATTGCGGTTCAGGTGTTAAAGAAAAAGAAGGCAATTGATGTATGGAAACTCTTTGGCTACAAACCCAAACTACAGCTGATGTACTTAGCCAATTTTTTTAACAGCAATCCTCCTGTACCTGTAAAGTAGAGGGAGACATCCACTAATTCAGTTCAATAGTAGATTAATTCAAAACAGAGAAGCTGACTACAGGTGTAGTAGTATGGAAGGAAGACGGAAAAATTGCATCTCTTTTCCAAGCTGTGACTAAGCAGTAGAAGTGGAAGGATCAGCTCTACTAGGCCTAAATCTCTGACGAGCAATCCATTACAGTCTCCAACTACAATAATCACTCTTAAACTATTTAATTAGTTGCAAACATGAACGTGCCTTCTTTAAGTTAGTTCTAAATAACTAATGACATTCTAAAATACTGACACAATGGATTCCTTGTTGTTATTTGTATCAAGATGTACGAAACCCAAGTCAAAAAACCCTAATAAATATATGTCCAGAAAGAAATACACGGTTCAGAAGGAAATATAAAATTTGCCATTTTTAAATAAGGAGTGTGACAAGTATATGGAAAAAAACAGAGCACACCTTTGGTGAACAAAATCCATTCCAGGTTTAATTACAGCCTATCAATTATTTAAATTAGGATTTCCTCTTCCTGGATTAAAATTACATTTCATAAATGATGGCGCT
This sequence comes from Fregata magnificens, assembly GCA_013389945.1. NCBI lineage: Eukaryota > Metazoa > Chordata > Aves > Suliformes > Fregatidae > Fregata > Fregata magnificens. Next base: position 364,131 of record WAAD01003957.1, on the reverse strand, counting down.
TCACAGTGGAACACACAGCCAAGGGGCTTTCTTCATTAAAAAGAAGAAGTTCCAATGTCAAAACAGAAGCAAAAAAAAATTTAGTTTTAAGAACCTGGTAAATTTCCCCAATATTCATTCATTATTAGGTTTGTTAGGCACAATGAGATAGTCGAAAACAACCATACAAGTTCTTACTGCTAGGTAAGATATACACTGCTGACGCAAGTCTTACTATGTCTTTACAGCTTTTGTAGCCACCTTATCCCTTCTGGTTCTGCTGAAGCTTTTCATTTCAGTTCCTTAAAACAGCTCGTAAGTGCTCAGTACAGTCTTTTGTTTGCTTTTTTTAACTCCCTTACCCTTCACACCTTTACCTACATCTTGGCATACATGTCACCACTTCCCTGCCCTATATTTTCTGTCCTCTCTTCAGGAGCGACATTTCAACTTAGCCCCTTTTTCAAGTATGCAAACACAAGAGTTGCAAATTTTAATTTACTTCAGTGCCAGGAAATGGAACTTTTAGATTAAGAAGTAGATGGACTTAAATTAAGGCAATATCCTTCTCTTTGCAGCTGCACTGGGCACTACATTTCCACCTTCCATATTAGCCTCCAAACAGTAGGTTTCTCAGATGAAATCCTCCCAGTCTCTCTGGCAGCTCAATGAGTAAAGTGGAATTCATTCTCTGTCTACTGTGAAGTTTCTAGTATTTGCAGATCTCCTAACCGCCCAACTGCTCCAATAGGTAGCATGCAGCCCTTCCTTGCTGCAGCAACTCTCTGCCACCATTAAAACCTTTCCAAAGTTGCACCTGAACACAACTGAGTTGAATTATTATCTGAACTTACCAGATTACAGCCTTTTCTCTTTTCCCACCAAATAGCCACAAAGGCTCTAACACTGTCGGCGGAGTCATGAACACAGCCACGTCAGGAACAGAACCGCCTTCTGGGCTTCACCCTGCATTAACGGCTAAAAAAAATTAGCTTTTCTAACAGATGAAGCAAGGCTCAGTTTTTAGTTTTAAATCACGGCATTCCCTGAAGATGCTTCCTATTCACTGTGGGAGCGTGAAGTTCTTCAAGCACCAAGTAGTCACGAATACGAGCAATTTAGCCAGCTGTAAATATATTAGGGCTTCCTGTCATGGTTTGCCTGGAGCCATCTCAGAAGGAAGGCACCACTGGTCAGCTACCAGCACAAAACATGAGTCAGTGCCTGGAGTCTCATTGTAGACGGCAACTGATTCACAATGATCTGCGACTGTATTTGACCATTTAAAATACGAACTCGTGATGGAAATCATTACCTGAAGTTAAACATATTATTAAACACTGTTGAAGGATTTAATCTGTTAAGGAAACAGACCTACTGCAGGTAAGAGCTCTGCTGCATGTAATATTGAATAAGGTCAGTGGAGCAGCCTTTTCATTGAATTACTGCTATAACTCTACTCCAGCACTACATGCACCGGTCACCCTGTCTGATCCCCCGTTGCAGCGCCTAACTGGGGGTGGGGAGGGGGGAATAGGAATCACCCCCACCCCCAGCTCCTTCCATTGCATAGAACATGGTAAAACATAAGGCCAATCACACAAGCACCTGACAGACAGTCAATCTCAGAATAATCAAGCTGGAATTGGCTATCTGTTCATTTTCAAGGGATTATCATCAAACCGCTGAAAGGGATTATGTCAGCTCCGCCCGGCAACAGATGTGTCTCTCTCAACAGTCTTCCTTCTAGTGTCAGCTGTTTGCTTACGATTCAAGCAGAGCAGGAGACAGACCACTTGGCAATCCCTTGGCTTCTTCAGAAATCAACCACCCACACAGAGAAGCTGATCAGGAATAAGGGGAGGGCAAGTCAATGCTCCACCCAACTGCCAAAGTCTACCCAGAGTGGACCTGTGCTCAAGGAGAGGCAGGGAGCTGAGATGCCTCAGGAACAGTCGGCGTGGCAGTCTGCAGGCTGGGCACGGGACGCCAGCCTGACGCTGACTGCACACCCCACCGCAGCAGCTCAGCCAGCAGATCTGTGCATTAACAACTCCTAGAAGCTGTAAAGATGGCAAGGGGGAGATTTTGGCAGCTGGTCGGAGATACGGGGGCACCAAGTATCGCAAGAAGCAGCACAGGAAGCACGTGTTTCTGCTGCAAAGACAAAAAGGGGAAACGGTAAGCCAAGTGGAGCAACCCTCTGTTGCATTAGCAGCTGCTTTTGGATCATAAGCTGCCAGCACCACAGCCCAGACTTCTTTCCCCACAAAACTTCCTACACTAGTAACTGAGTGAAAGCTGAGCTGCTATTCCCCGTGAACCAGCTGCTAGACAGAATGACAGGATGAATCAGCTCTGCGTCAGTAGCTCCTCTTCACAGGCAACATTACCTTAGTCTTTGCACCCAACAAGACCAATTGCAGCCATAAAGAACCATCTGAGTAGCAAGTGTGCCCTGCTCCCTGACACATCCACAGAAAGTAAGTGGCTCACAGGCCAACAGTTTGCACAACAAAAGAGTTTTTCAGCATCCTTCCCTGAAAAGCATGCAATACGAGGAGCTTTCAGCCACCGCCTCAACACCTGCCTTGCTGTGTTGCTATCTGGCTGTTAACTGACTTAACTGTGTTCACCAGCTTCGACCGAAGCTGCGGAGGGGAGGGAAATTTCATGAAAAACTCCCTCCCAGAAAACAAAATCTCTGGGTGCTACAGCAAAGAACTCTAATCCAACTTGTACTAACAGGATGGTAACATGCTCAAAAATTCAAGCTGACACTCCACACTTCACGCTATCATTTCATATATCAATTTGACCCCAGAAGGTGGAGCGGGTCTACGATGCAAAGGGATTTAAATGCTGTAGAACCTTCCTACGCTGCAGTTCCTTGGTTAGTTCCTTTGTTTACTTATACCTAAAAAAGCTAACCATGGCAGCATGTTTTCTGATGCTTTCCAATATCCAATTTATCTTTGGAAGTTATTTGAAGTTATTTTTGTATGGCTGCCGCATTCAGCCTCTTTAACACAACTGCCTTTTACATCTCTGTCTGGGAAGGGTACTTGCTTATATAAGATTAAAGTTCTTGAAAACAAATATTTTACAATGGGTTTTAACTTATAAACGTTTTAAATCAGAATAGCATAAGGCAATCACTGCAGAACAGTTTTATCTTGAAGACATAATCTTAACACTTTTTAATTTGTATGTCTGTGTTGAAGAGAACTCGTCAGAAACTCTTTCCTGAGAGGAATTTTTCTGTGTTTAGTGATTTTATTTTTTCTTTTTCTAAAGAAAATTCAAACCAAATGGCACATTTCAAGCAGTCTTATCCTCGCATTCTCTTCTGCAGGCCAAATTTCTCGGGTATACTACATATCCTCCATGATACCAGGCAGTCTTTCCTTAGTCTATGAAAAGTCAGTACATCCTGGACAAGGAAACTACGTCAAGTGCTAAGCATCAAACCTGAACCTGACCTACAAAGTCCCCCAGAACAGGACACGCTCCGCAATCAAACTGTGACTCATCAGCTACCAGCAGGTACTGCACTTGAACTAAAACATTTATCCTTAGGAATAAAAACTTCATTTTTTAAAAATAAACTGCCAATATTTTCTGAAAATGGCAACTAATTTTCCTTAATTTTTTTTCATGTAAAAAAGTTAACTCTTCTCCTGATTAAAAAAAAAAAGAGTCTTTTGGAGTTGCATTATTTGGGTATTCTTGCAATTAACTGACACATACTGTTACAACAGCACCTGGCAAATTATTTTCTATCAAATAACATAAGGTGTATTCATGATTTTATGACATCATTTCTGAAGTATTTAGGATCAGTGAAACTTCTGGTCATTATACAGTGTATGTGATGCTTGCACAATTAGCTTTATACAAGATGAGCTGTTAATAATATGTTTCTACAAAACGCAGGAAGGATCCTGGGTGTGTACTATTATTAGACCCAACCCTGAGAAAACAAGCAGCAGCAGAAGGCTGCCTTCTTAGCAGAAGGCTCAGAATATTTGAATTCTTCCAGCAGATTTCTCTATTCACAAAGAGTGTGAGTCCTATTTTGCTGAAAATAATGGGAAAACTCATCCGTTGGTTTCAATAGACTTAAAATCAAGACCATAAGAGGCAGTTTCCAAAGGGAAATACAATTGAAGTGGATGGATATATTTGTCAGAGGCCTCTGTTAGTGTAAAACAACAAACATGAGCCCCAAGACTTAAAAAGTAATCTGAAAAAATCTGTCACAGATTATTTACTGCTATGAAATAGATACTACCCTGCTATGCTACAGAAAGAAGAGGTTTACATTAAGAGAAATTTATTTGAAAGCATAACATCTTCTCAGGTGGTGAAGTACTTAACAGTTAAAAAAACCCCCAACATTAAAGGGAGACCTTATATAACGTGCTAAATAGCCATTTCTGTGTCTAATGTTTTTCCTTTGGAGTTTATTTCTGATAAAGCACTGTTCTGTAAGTTAAAAAGAAACTACAATACAACCACTGTAAACCCAAATGATAATTATGACTCTGTTGTGGCTTAACCCCAGCCAGCAACTGAGCACCACACAGCCGCTCGCTCACTCCCCTCCCTGATGGGATGGGGGGAGAATCAGAAGAGTAAAACTGAGAACACTTGTGGGTTGAGATAAGAACAGTTTAATAATTTAAATAAAATACAATAAAATAGTAGTAATAATAATAATAATTAAAAAAAAGAATATACAAAGCAAGCGATGCATGATGCAATTGCTCACCACCCACTGACCGATGCCCAGCCAGTCCCCGAGCAGCAGCCCCCCAGCCAGCTTTCCCCCAGTTTATGTACTGAGCATGACATCATATGGTATGGAATATCCCTTTGGCCAGTTGGGGTCAGCTGTCCTGGCTGTGCCCCCTCCCAGCTTCCTGTGCATCTCCAGCCTTCTCAGTTGGCGGAGCATGAGAAGCAAAGTCCTCAACTCTGTGTAAGTACTACTTAGCAACAACTAAGACATCAGTGTGTTATCAACATCATTCTCATACTAAATCCAAAACACAGCACTATACCAGCTACTAGGAAGAAAATTAACTCTATCCCAGTGAAAACCAGGGCAGACTCAGACAGCACAAATTCACATAGCCCAGTACAGTATTCCCTATCCAAACCTACCCTAAACATTACATTGCCACAAATACCCATGTACGGTAACTGTTTACATTCCTAAAATCCTTGAACGAAATAATGAAATGCAAACATCTTAAACCACAACATTTCCTTTCATAATGTATCACGCTATGCTTATTGTCAACTGATTCTTCGTTCAACAAGACTGATCTCAGCTTTTAGCAGCTGGCAGGGGTGACAATGTAATTCCTACATACAGACCACAAACATAACTCATCACAGCTCCCCAGCGCTCTCTCACCAGAGCACATATATTCCATTTTTATGTTTTACGTCTTTCAGGATGTCATATAAGCAGCAAAAATCAGAGCAAATGTGTTCGCTAGAAGCAACACACTCCCAAGGAGCTACAGTCACCTTTCTGAAGCTGCTCTGCCTACACACATATCACTGCTGTGCATCAGGGAAAGCCCAGGACCAGACACAGACTGGTGCCTCTCTCAGAAGCCCAGCATAGCTACAGGTCTTCTTACTCATTCAAGTCATGAAGAGTTTCCCAGTCCCAAGAGGGAGACAGGTGGCTTTGGCTTGATGTCTGTTTCAGGACATTTTTAGAAAATCATTCATCCATCACCGCATGGCAACCAAATTCCTGGTTTTTGTGCTGAAATGTAAATAAGCTTGTACAGAGAATTAATGAAACTGCCACCTTTCTGAGAGCGCAATGAAAGAGCCAGCCAAGGTGACCACTGCAGAATGTTTCCAAACCCTGAGATTTACAACAGCTAAAGAGGAAAAGGTAAGATCAGTGCTTCTAATCTGGCAAGGGAACACAGGCTGAAGACAGCAAGGATCAGTATCAGACTGGACAAATGAACCTCGGCACTTACCACCCCCCTTTCCTGCCAGCATCTCATTTTTCATTCTTTCTGGAGATCTGCATCCTCTTTGGCATCACATCTTTTCCTTCCTGTTTTGATAAGCAGAGCGTAGCAACCCTCAAAGAGCACCCTGTGTGATGAGATGGCAAAGCGCCAGAGATGAGCCAAACTGGGAATGCTATTTCTGGGCTTGTCCAAATGTCTGAATACAATTAAATATTTTGATACACGGCTGCAATTTCTGCTTATTTTTCACAGTGAGCTATGAATTCCCAAGACCACTAACATTATTCAGTGTCTTATTCATCAGTAAGCAACGAAGTTTTACCCAATTGTTGATTTTGGGACAGAAAAGCTTTAACGGTGTGAAACCTCTGATGCCAGTTCAATAAAGGTTGGAACATTCTGATGAGAAGGAGGATGGTTCAGTAAAAAGGATGTTTGTCAGAGACATATATTCAGTTCTTTGCTTTACCACAGACTCCCTCTGTAACCACTGGCAAGCTATTCGGTCCCAGAATTACCCAAGCCTAACTCCATCTTTGCTTCATTTTCACTACTTGCTGGCTCTGAGCCTTCATCAATTGCAAGGTACAAAGACTCCGGAGAATTTAGCCTATAAAACTACAGACCTTTGCTCTTTGTAAAATGAGGACAATACTATTTTCCTGGTGAACTAACAGTCAAAAGAATGAACGTGAAAAAATTAAGAGATGGTTAGGAGCTACAGCAATGGGAACTATTTAAGAACCAGAAAGAAAAGTTGGAATTTCCCACTGGTATTTGTCAATGAATTTTCTCATAAACGTTGCTGAGAATGGTAAGATACTCTTTATGAGGATTTAAGTGCCCTGAGAAACTGCATGCCAGCATGCTAAAGGTTTCTTGGGCAACTGTAAAGTAACAAACACAATGTGAGAGCCACATGCAGAAGTACACTATACAGTCTGTGCATCTGGGAGAGCATTCTGAAGTACAGGTCAGCATGTGTAAAAGGCTGTATCTTAATTACTAGGTCTCCCCAACACAGCCAGACAAGGCAAATTTAAATAATGTAAACTGAAAAAATCTGACATGCCAAGCATTTCCTTTGCTCACCTGTCCAGCTGTAGCAAATGTGACTTGCCACAATCTTGCAAATGTGGGGGAGGGAAAGAAAGAGAAGGTAATTTCACTGTACACACAAGTGCACACACACAAACACTGGGTACATTACGGACAGGCTGGATACGCTGACTGCCTGCAGTGTCCAATTCGATGCCGTAGGTTCACAACGGTGGTCCAACAGTGCAACTTCCCAAGGATGGTGACAGGTCTGAAAAGGTAGCTTTGAGGCATCTTTTATTCCCACTATTCTTCGTGCCATTCCCCTGCCAGGCTGTCCTTAGGAACATTTAGGACAACCTTAGTTTCTTAATTGACAAGGCTTCTTATGGCCTTAAGAGTCCAGTGTCTTGAGCAATTCCTAATCATTCTGAGTAACTACAATCATGACATCATGAACAGGAGGCACACAAAATAGCTGTTCCAGCATCTGTTTTCCACACAAGAATTACTTACACAAGGAGATACCAAAGGACTGCAGAAAATGACATGGGCACTTGCTTACAGTCCCACTGACATCATGATTCCTTCAGCACATGCGTAAGTAACAACCTAGAAATATTCCTCATAAGTGAGACAGTTTCTTGCTATGGTTTGAAAATATCACCATTCTCCCTACGTGGCTGTGGACTGCCATCCAACAAGGTTGATGTTTGTGCTTACGAGATATGAGATGTAACAAAAGCGCGTTGCAAACCTGAGCAGCGGTTCCTGTCCCCAGAAGACCCTGTTTATTGCTGACCACATGAAGCTCTGTGCAAGCCAAAGAGGAAATCATGCTGTCACTGCAGCACTGATCATTTGTTTCCTAAAGATTGGCCTGGTAAGATTGCCTTAAGATAAAGAAAACATGCAACACATGAAACAAACACTTCAATGCGCATGTGTGTTACTACAACAGTACTATGAAGCTGCTGACACAAACTGGTCCTGCATACTGCACCAGCGGTCTTTATAGCTCTCCGTGTGCTAAAGACACCAGCCACCACTTGCTTGGTTCTCCTTTGCCTGTAGCCTATCATGAATGTATGTATCATCTGCTAGAACACCCACCCTCACCCCCTAACCCCCAAGCATTAGGGTCAGATTCAGGCAGCAAAAGAACGGCATTTCTGTCCCAGAGGACCAGAGGGAATGGAAAGAGCAACACCTGAAATGGGTGGCACGGGACCCATGAGGAGAGTGCGGTACGCTGGGAGCAGCAGAGGAGGCAACAGCTAGGAACAGTCAGTGAAGTGGCAGCTGCTTGCCATTACTTAGAGCTTTTGGCTGGTCAATCACATTTGCTGCAGTACAAGAAAAAGAAAAGCAGCATGCTTTTTCTTAATATAAGCTGAGATGGCAAAGGTATTAGCATCTTTCACTGGAAGAAGCTACAGCAGGCAACGAATATTCTAAGGGAAGCGATCAAGGTAAGTTAATTCAGTGCTCAGAAGCACCTGTAAATTTTGATTGCTCCTTAGAGCAAAGCCTTGCCCAGCAAGACAGCCACTGTGACCCTGGCATTATATAAACAGCAAAATTCTAGCGCAGAACAGACAAATTCAACTCTGTTGTATTTAACCCTGATCCCAAGCTGGTCTATGTGACAGTTTACTCTCTTCCTCACATCAGAAAAATACACATCTCTTCCTGGCCAGTGGTAGGACACCACAGTTTGATAGGTCAGCATACGTTCAAAACAGTGGCACTGCCTGGACACTATTCTCCATGTCCTGCTCTCTAGAAGTATATGGTGTTCGCAGCTGTACTCACACAGTGCGCATGAAGGTTTTGTTAACTACATTTCAGATCAACTAATCCTTTTTTCTGGAAGAAAATGTTAAGTACAGCCTTCTCTACAATTAACTTCAACACTGCCTCCAGACCTCGTCCATTATACATAAATAAAACACAGCTAATGGGATTCAGTCGTCTTTTGAAAACCATACTGATAATTCCTTCTGCACCTCTGCTTTTTGTGATGCCAACCTGAAAGATGATACTTCTCCAAAGTCTCTCCACCGTATAAAGTTTCTCTCTGTCATATAAAAAGACCAAAACATGTTCCCACATTCCCCTGGAAAACAGTAAGCTCACTGCAGCCCTGAATGCCCTCTGACTGATCCCCCAAAGCCTTAATAAACCTCACATAGAGCAGGAGACAGAAGAGAGGACATGGTGACCCATGCTTGCTTTTGCAGTGTGATTGTTCACACCTGAGCTAAGCTACTACTGCTGAGCAAATCTGGGGCAAGTTAACTCTCCAGGAAATACTGGGAAAAAGCAAAATTAAGTCATCGAGTTTAATCCTTGACAGAAGTTCCCAGACACAGAAGTGATTTGTAACTATGTAGAAGCAAAGATGTTCACAGAAGATGCACAAAACCTAACGGTGGCAGGCAGCCAACCTAAAGCACATCATTTCTCATGCAGTTCTCAGGGTTCCATTTTCCAGCTGTAATGAGGTTAGCAGGACAAAAATCAGATATTCACACCCAGGGAAAAATGCATTTCTAAAGAGTTCCAGGGAGTATTTGAAGGTGCTTCAACTGCAGGCTCTTATCTCCCTGCAGCTCTGAGCACCACCTCAAGTCTGGAGAGGCCTCCACCCATGCCTGTACTCCCAGGTGTTTCCCAGGGGCATCAGGAGAGCATTATGTTGCATCCTGCCTTCCTGGCCCCTTTCGTACATTGCCATGCATCAGCTCTGTTCCGTGATGGAATGGAGTTGGGGGGAGACAGAAGGGCTCTCACCTGAAACATACCTCTCACTGGAATATGCTGTATTAGGTGTGCTGTAAGCCACATGACATCTCAAAACAGCCCCCAGAACCCAGAAACACTAAATGGAATTATTTCTGCTTTCTCTCTATAAGCACATCCATGCCAGAACAGAACTACTAGCTCTCAGTGCCTGTATCATCAGGAACCTGGGCTGAGTATCTTAAGGGAGGAAGCATTAGATGCCTTTAAAGTATGTAGACACCTGAAGACACAGCCATCTGCCTTGCTGGATTTTTGAGAGTATGGCAGTGAGCTAAGCACCAGCTTCTTGTTCATTTCAAACAAGATGCACTTAGGCTTTAAAAAAAACCAACCAAACAAAACCCACAAACAAAGCAAAAACACCAAAACACAAAAAGGACCGAAATATACATTGAGAGTACAAATATAGTATTTTTGTGAGTGTTCAGATTACACACAAACAAGGAGCCCCCAGCAATTTTTCTTAAAATAGGTAAGGAAATGAAACAGACTTTCCATGCAATAATGGAAATCATAAACCTGTACTGCAACTCTTAAGCTACACAAATCCAGTTTATGAAAACTCTAATAATTTTATGCCTCTGCACAATAAGGCTTATGTTCTCAGTGTTAGCGGCAAAGAAAGCCATAAGCTGTTTTACACCAAATATTCTAATCAATGTGCAGGAAAACAATATACACATGAAATAACTGGATGGTAATCTAACCATGAACACTATCTGTAGAAACAGATGCTCAGTGAAGTGCTTCCTATTTTACAGAAAAGGCTTGCTATGTATCACGAACTGTACCGCACATTCTGCAGTACTCATTTCACATAAACCCATGTGCTTTATGTTCTGTATAAATATCCCACTTACCTTAAAGAAACTTCCTCTTTTGTCCAGACAGCGGGCTTTCATTGTGAAAGATGACATCTTCCCCTGGAAGACTCCACTGTATGCCTTAAACTCCTAAAAGTAGAAACATTTTTTTTAATGGTTAGTCCAGTCTGTAGGAAATTCCTTTCTAAGCCACAGAAACAGTCACAACAAGCCGCCTGCCAAAACCCTTTCTGTCAACAGCACAGTGCCATTTATTTCCTACCAGAGTCCTTACATATCCCTTTAGTCTATTATTTTTCCATAAATTGCTTCAAAAAGACAGTGCTACTCAGAGTTCCATGTTTCTCTCTTCTCTTCACAGCTGATCTGAGTAGATTTTAATGTGCTCGTTAAAAAAGAATGCTGAAACATAATGATTGCTTTGTTTGTTTGCTTGACCTCAGCATGAAGTACAAATAGAACAAAATGTCACTACAATCCACTCTCAAATATTACAGTATTAATGGGGCTGACGGGGGGGGGGGGGGAGATCACCCACAAG